>VDFB02158138.1:0-27759 GCA_007258455.2 Sequoia sempervirens | reverse complement strand
GTTATTAATAAATAGAGGGATGGCCACTTAGGAAGAAATAACGCGCTCGTGTCATAACGCGAGCGCGTTTTCTATTGCACTAAAAATGGTTAAAAAACACAATATACCCATGATGTCAGGCCACATTCTACATATTCTCTTGGTTTTGTGTGTGCTTCGACAAAAAGTATCTTTTTGGTGATTGAGTGAAGTGTGCATGCATGATTTTTAGATTCCACCACCTTTTTCATGATATTTCCATCACCTATGCATGAAATAGCATATTTTTCACGTTGAAAGGCATATAATATGAATTCAATTTTGAATTACAATGAGAACTTATATACAATTGAAGTTTGGAGGGGAACAAGCTTTTGAAAAAGTCAATTTTTTGAGGAATTTGAGGAAAGAAGAAGCAAAGGCTACATAAATGGTTAGAACTCCTCCATTTGAAACTTTGGTTTTTTAGGTATGTGAATTCTTTGTACATTTTCTTTCATTCTATTATGGCTTGCTTTCATTTTTGTTGTTTTGCTTATTCCATGTTGATCAAATTGTTTGTTTGTCATGTTACAACCTTAGGTTGTCAATGGAAATTTTAAATTACACAATTCTATACACTTTCCTATTACATTTTTAAACCACATCTCTTTGAGGCATTTTGTTAAATTTAACAATTGACTTTCTTTGTGTATGCTTCCAAAGATTTCATTGAGGTATTTTGTTAAATAGTTATACAAACCAGCTAATTTCCTTGTCTATGCTACCAAATTTTCCATACATGTCTCTAAAAAAATGGAATATACTCCTAATGCATGCTCAAATAGGTTTCCAATACAAAAACCCTCAATTTGCTCATAAATATCTAGGGTTTTCTATATTTCACAACTCCAAGGCCTTCCAAGCCTCACCAAAGCATCAAACAAGTTTTTCAGGGTTTGTACCAAAAAAATAAACCTTCATTAGGCCTTTAGCCTCATTAGATCTCAAAAACACCACTTTGGTTCCTCCTTTTTCATTCCAAAAACTCACATTCTCAGCCTAAGATAACATCACCATCCCTATAGATGCCTTACCACTATTAAAAGAAACATGAAACTTGAAAACAACATATTACAGGCCTTTCCTCCGAATCACAGGTCACCACAGTAGGAGGAAAGGCTCCATCTTTAAATTAAAGTAAAACTCATACCCTGCTGGTCTATACAGGCTGATCATGAAGAATGGAGTTTTTCATTCACCAAAACAACCAAAGGAGTCTCAAAATAGATTGAAGTCCAAGGTAAGACCTGCCACCACAGTGATTTGTTGTTCTACAGACCTAGGACCATTTAGAAACCTTTATTTTACCCATTATAGAGCCTTTCAACATATCCAACAATCACCAATGCTTGTTTTGTACCAAACTACACAAATTATTAAGTTTTCTACACTTTTAATGGCCCAAATTAGCCCACGTTTACAAAGGGACCACCTTCAAAACATGTCCAAATCTCCTAAAACCTTGGGGAAGCACTTTATATCTATCAAAACTTCAAATTATAACATTATATTGCAGAGATTCAATCATTTACCACCCAAACCATAAAACCCTCTCCCTAGGCTTAAAAATTATATGTTTTATTGAAAGTAGCACTTTCCAAACACTCCAAAACTTGAAAACTATTGAAACAAGACTAATATACCTTTTTCATACTGAATCTAACATAAAATAATGCTTCCCAACTCAGAAACTCAATTTCAGTGACCAAAAGCTCAATTTTGTTAAGGAAAACTCAACATTTCCTCATTTTATTAGCCCTGTTTTACAAAAAAATCTCTTTAAACTTCTTCTAATCCCACAAGCTCTTGTAAAGTCATCATTTAGGTCACAAAACTCCCAATTCCATAGCTTTTAGAAAAGAACTCAACCTCTAGGCCATAATTGATTAAAACCCTCAATCTTCTAACAAATACGTAGGGTTTTTAGAATCTCACAACTCTAAGGCCTTCCAAACCTCACCAAAGCATCAAACAAGTTTCTTAGGGTCTGAACACATATAATAAACCTTTTCCTAGCCTTTAGACTCAGTATATCTCTAAAACATCACTTTGGTTCCTCCATTTCAAGCCAAAATCTCACATTCTCAACCTAAAACAACATCACCAGCCCTATAAATGCCTTACCATTATTAAAAGAGTCAAGGAAACTTTAAAACAACACATTTTAAACCTTTCCTCTGAGTCACAATTCACCACAGTAGGAGGAAAGGCTCTATCACAAAATTTAAAGTAAACTCAGACCCTGCTGGTTTGTACAGGCGGTATAAAGAAAAATGGATTTTCCTTTCACTAAAACAACCAAAGGTGTATCAAAATAGATTGAAATCTAGGTTAAGACCTTCCACCACAATGTTTCATGAATTTTTTTTCATAAGAGGCCTGTACTAGGCCATACACAGAGAAAAGAAACTGAAAACTCATAAAAATGTTGCAATTCCATAGTTTTAGGCATTGTGAAGAGCAACAATCTTCAAAAGAACTATTGATTGAACCCCCATTCAAGCTTGAATGATTTTTTTAATACATTTCAAATGAGAATCATCCCCCTTCAATTCCCATAACTACCTTTGAACCACCAAACCCTTATTAAGCCTAGAAATACTAGTATTTATTATTTAAGATTGGTTTTGCTTATTAAGCTTTATCATGCAAATTTAATATTCTAAAGGCCTAGGACCACTTAGACACCCTTATAACATCTCTTTTAGATTCTTTCTCTGCACTCCCACCTAATTTTTACATAATTTTCCTTTATAAAAATTTCAACAATTATTTAATTCAAGAGTGCTTTTGCACATTTGTCCACCCTAACCTACTAATTCCCAAAGTACATAAAAGATTGGTCTATTAGACCTTATTCAAGACAAAAAGACCTCAACATACTAACATTTACCAACTATCCTCCCAATTTACCATCAAACAATCACAAATTGAGGGTGAGGTGTGGGTGCTCCTACACCATTTAGCTTTCAAAAACAAATTAAATTAGGCTGGCAGACATCTGGATCGAGCTAGCATTTGGTGGAAGTGGAAGAGGAAGAAAGATGACTGGAACTCTGGAGGCCCACCATAATAGATTCTGGTATTGAACCATGAGAGTAGAAGAGAGATTTTATATCATGTATCAAAAAATTAAGCATGCATTATTCCAACCAATGGAGAAGGAGATGATTAATTTGCTTCATTTTCAATTGCATAAGCATATCAAGGCATGGGAACCAAGAAGACCAAGGATGTCCAATTTTATGGGGAGGTAATGGATGTGGTCCAAAATTTAGGAGGGTCAAGAAGGTCAATGTATGGTCTTGATGAAATTGAGGAAGAACAAGAAGAGAGGGATAGGAAAAATAAAATCAATACAGAGTTTCAAGGTTTTGTCAAGTGAGTAAGAGAGCTATGGGAGCAGCCTCATCTAAATGATTTTGAACTAGACTTTGATATGTACCACTTAGAGAGCTTGGTTTTCATGGAGTTCCTTTCAAAGCCTCTACTTTTATTATTCTTATGGTAAACTATATGGTAGAGTTGGTGGAATTACCTTTCTTAGTAGTAATCGCTATTAGTGAGATTGAGATTGTTAACCTTGAGAGAGTAGGACTTGGGCAAAAGGTATTTGATATGGCTATTTCTTTCAAAGACTTCAAGCGGGATGTACATCGCATTGATGCCATTCATCAATCTTCACTTGATGGCATCAAGGAATGGTTGAACTCCATGGTTATAAAGTATTATGAAAGAAAAATGAACTTGTACTAGCATCCAATTTTGAAGACTATTATTGATGATTCACAGCACATCAACCATGTGGTACAGATGATTAAATCCCAAAGATAATTTGTAGCAATGAAAGAGTTTGAAAAAGTAGAGAGAGCTACATTGGTGACTCAGGAGAAACTTCATCTTTCAAAAAACAAAGCCAATTAGGCTGACAGATGTGTGGATCAGGCCAACATTTGGTGGAAGAGGAAGAAAGATGACTAGAACTCTAGAGGCCCACCATATTGGATTTCGATATTCAACCATGAGAGCAGAAGAGAGAGTTGATATCATGTATCAAAAAAATAAGCATGCATTCTTCCAGCGAGCGAAGAAGGAGGTGATTGCTTTGCTTCATTTTCATTTGCATAACCATATCAAGGCGTGGGAACCAAGAAGACCAAGGATGTCAAGTTTTATGTGGAGGTAATGGATGTGGTCCAAACTTTAAGATGGGAAATAAGGTCAATGTATGATTGTTAACCTTGAGAGAGTATTTATGTTGAGGAAATTTCCTTTAGATGTAAGGATTCAAAGCACATCAACCAAATGTGGTACAAATGATTAAATACCAGAGACGATCTATAGCAATGAAAGAGTCTGAAAAGGCAGATAGAGCAACACTGGTGACTCAGGAGAAACTTCATCTTTCAAAAAAAATTCAATTAGGTTGGAAGACGTGTGGATTAATCCAGTATTTGGTGGAAGAGGAAGAAATATGACTCAAATTTTGGAGGCCCACCATACTAGATTTCAATATTCAACCATGAGAGTAGATGAGAGAGCTGATATCATGTATCAAAACATTAAGCATGCATTCTTCTAGCCAGCGGAGAAGGAGATGATTACTTTGCTTCATTTTCATTTGCATAACCATATCAAGGCATGGGAACCAAGAAGACCAAGGATTCTAAGATTTATGTGGAGGTAATGGATGTGGTCCAAACTTTAGGAGCAACAAGAAGGTCAATGTATAATTGGTGCAGGAGCACCATTAAGTAGGTTTTGTTCATCAAGGCAAATAAGGAGTAGAATATCATCAATTTACTAAAACTGAACTGAACTTGTACATTTGAAGGTTTTCAATCAATAAAAATGGGTTTTTGACCCATTCCTCTTTATGTAGCCTCTATAACTTGAGGAATGGGTCAGCGCTAACACTATTAAGGTGTGGGAATGATGTGTTAGTGTTGGGGAGGTTTGAAAATGAGATGGGTGTGAAACCCATGTGTGTAAAAGTGAATTTTCTTTAAGACAAATGGTGGTTTTGAAGAGTTAAATTATGTTTTTGTGTAGGGAAGCATTATTTTATGAATGTTTGAGATTTTGTAGCATATCAAAAAACAATTTGAGTAATTTTTAGGTTGTGGTTAGCTTTGGAAGTATCATTTTCAATAAACCCCTAGGGTTTAGGCTAAAATATATGGTTTTGTGGTTTACCCATTGTACGGTGGTATAACTGAGATCGAATAGTGAATTTTGAAGTTTTGAAACCTTATAATTTCTACCCCAAAATTTAGTAAGGTTTGGATAAGTTTAGAGTATACACCCTTTGTTCAACCGGAACGATCCCTTAAGGGTCCAAACGGGAAAATGGCTGCAAACTTAAGCATGAGGTTACTCAGACACGATGATGCTTAGAAGCTTCTCATCTGATCCAATGTGATCAAGGTGGGCCCCTCTACAATAACCTCTCTTGGTTTTCATTATCTCATAGTGGTTTTCCCGTGGTGTCCAGTTTTTAGTTGATGAAAAAAGTGTCAAATGGAAGTAGTGGAAAGTTGCAAAGTGGCACAACATTTTTTTCTGCAACTCGTGTGACCAAATAGACTATTCCAATGTGTTTGAATAGGAATTTTTACACTAGGCATGGTCCTCTTTCACACCCAAACACGTAGAATCACTCTGAGCTACGTTCAACTGGATCGATCCCTGAAGGGTCCAAAGGGAAAATGGATGAAAACTTCAGCATGAGGTTACTCGGACACCGTGACACTTAGAAACTTCTCGTCTGATCAGATGGGATCACATTGGAACCCTCTAAAATAACCTCTCTTTTTTTGTTATCTTAGAGTGGTTTTCCCATGGTGTCCATTTTTTAGTTGATGAAAAAAGTGTCAAATGGAAGTAGTGGAAAGTTGCAAAGTGGTGCAACTTTCATTTTGCAACTTGTGTGACCAAACGGACTATTCCAACGCATTTGAATAGGAATTTTTACACTATGAATGGTCCTCTTTCACACCCAAACACGTGGAATCGCTCTGAGCTAGATTCAACTAGATCAATCCCTTAAGGGTCCAAAGGGAAAAATGGCTACAAACTTCAACATGAGGTTACTTGGACATCATAATGCTTGGAAACATCTTGTATGATCCGATGGGATCAAGTTGGGCCCCTCTACAATAAAATCTCTCGATTTTCATTATCTCGGAGTGGTTTTCCCATGGTGTTTAGTTTTCAGTTGATGAAAAAAGTGTCAAATGAAAGTAGTGGAAAGTTGCAAAGTGGTGCAACTTTTGTTTTGCAACTCGTGTGACCAAACAGACTATTCCAACACATCTGAATATGCATGTTTACACTAGGCATGGTCCTCTTTCACACCCAAACATGTGGAATTGCTCTGAGCTACATTCAACCGGATCGATCCCTTAAGGGTCCAAAGGGAAAAATGGCTGCAAACTTCAGCATGAGATTACTTAGACACTGTGATGCTTATAACCTTCTCATTTGATCTGATGAGACCAAATTGGGCCCCTCTACAATAACCTATCTCAGTTTTTGTTATCTCAGAGTAGTTTTCCCATGGTGTCCTTTTTTCAGTTGATGAAAAAAGTGTCAAATGGAAGCAGTAAAAAGTTTCAAAGTGGTTCAACTTTCATTCTGCAACTTGTGTGACAAAATAGACTATTCCAATGCATCTGAATAGGTATATTTACGCTAGGAATGGTCCTCTTTTGCACCCAAAAATGTGTAATCGCTCTAAACTACATTCAACCAGGTCGATCCCTTAAGGGTCCAAAGGGAAAAATGGCTGCAAACTTCATCATGATGTTACTCGGACACCGTGATGCTTAGAAAATTATTGTCTAATCCTATGGGATCGTGTTGGGCCCCTCTACAATAACCTCTCTCAATTTTTGTTATCTCGGAGTGGTTATTCTATGGTGTCAAAGTTTTAGTTGATGAAAAAGTGTCAAATAAAAGTAGTGGAAAGTTGCAAAGTGGTGCAAATTTCATTCTACAACTCATGTGACCAAATGAACTATTCCAATGTGTTCAAATAGGCATTTGTACGCTAGGCATGGTCCTCTTTCTTACTCAAACACACAGAATCGCTCTGAGCTATGTTCAACTAGATCGATCCCTTAAGGGTCCAAAGGGCAAAATGACTGCAAACTTCAGCATGAGGTTACTTAGACACTGTGATGCTTAGAAACTTCTTTTCTAATTCCATGGGATCATGTTGGGTCCCTCTACAGTAATCTCTCTCAATTTTTGTTATATCGGAGCTGTTTTTCCGTGGTGTCCAGATTTTAGTTGATGGAAAAAGTGTCAAATGGAAGTAGTGGAAAGTTGCAAAGTGGTGCAACTTTCATTCTACAACTTGTGTGACCAAACAGATTGTTCCAACGCATCCAAATAGGCATGTTCACACTAGACATGGTCATCTTTCTCACCAAAACATGCGGAATCGCTCTGAGCTACATTTAATTGGATCGATCCCTTAAGGGTTTGAGTGTAGTATGTTGAAATAGGCCATTCCACCTATTTTCTAGGTTGTGTCTTTGTGATATGGGCCTGATGTAAGTAGGATAGGGAGTAGGAATAAGAAAATAACATTATTAAGGGAATTATAAGAGATTAGTAACACTGCCCCTGTTGAAATTCAAAATTGAGGCCCCTTAAAAGCAAGGCTGGAAGAGGTGAAAAGAAGAAATTTCTTGAAAATAAGTTAAAATAGGTTGGAAATAGGGTGAGATTGTGGAGTTTGATGTGTTTGAAAGGTCTGCAAGGATAGGGGAGGTCAAAAGTATGTTATGGCATGACATGCCCTAGTTGGGAAAATAGGGGTTTTGAATGAAAAAGAGAGGTTTGAGGGAGTAAACATGGGTAAATTCAAGGGGAAACATAATTTGGTGGTCAATTAAGTTTGTGCAAGAAAACTGAAGAGTGTTGGAATAGGTTTCGAGGTTCAGGTTCGAGGGTTTGGTTCATTGGTGTGGCCAAAAATTTTTGGAGGGGGGTTCAATTCGTTTTGGGTTTGTTGGTACAAAAAAATGTAAAAATATATATATATATATATATGCAACCTAGAAGCATGAATTAGGATTAGAATATCACATATCATCATATAAACAACAAAACCACCATAAACTTGAATGTCATTTAAAACAAAAAAATTGCAAAAAAAAAGTGTTTATAACCTGCAAAAAAATGTGAATAAAATCACACTGATTTTCATGTGAAAAAAAACCATAAGACCATAGCTTGTTGCTTACTATTATGCTTTGATAGATTTTTTCCAAGCATCCATAGCTTGTTTGAAAGTACTTTTTTTAGGCTTTTAGCCATAGCAGAAAGGCAGTGAATTGTTTGATAAAATGCTTTGGTTACAAACATGTATGAAAAATGTGGTAGCATAGACAACGCAGTGAACTATTTGAAAAAATGCCTCAAAGAAATGTGGTTTCATGGTGATGGAATGGCATGACGAATGCCATGACAAGAAAATTGCTATGGATTGTCATGGCATTCCACCACCATTGAGATCACATTTCTTTGAGGCTTTTTTTCAAACAGTTTGCTGCCTTGTCTATGCTATTGCTTATTATTATGCTTTGATAGATTTTTTCCAAGCATCCATAGCTTGTTGGGAAGCACCTATTTTATGATTTTAGCCATAGCAGCAAGGAGGTGAATTATTTGATAAAATACTTTGAGGCAGTGAACTGTTTGAAAAAATACCTCAAAGAAATGTGGTCTCGTGGTCATGGAATGCCATGATGAATGCCATGAAAATCAAATTGATATAGATTGTCATGGCATTCCACCACCATTGAGACCACATTTCTTTGAGGCTTTTATTCAAACAATTCACCGCCTTGTCTATGCTATTGCTTATTATTATGCTTTGATATATTTTTTCCAAGCATCCATAGCTTGTTTGGAAGAACCTATTTTAGGCTTTAGCCATAGCAACAAGGAGGTGAACCGCTTGATAAAATGCTTTGGTAAACATGTATGAAAAATGTGGTAGCATAGACAAGGCAAGAACTATTTTGAAAAAATGCCTCAAAGAAATGTGGTCTCATGGTGATGCAATGCCATGACAATCCACAGCCTTGTTTGAAAGCACCTGTTTTAGGCTTTTAGCCATAGCAGTAAGGCAATGAACTATTTGATAAAATGATTTGATAGACATGTATGAAAATAGTTAGCATTAGAAGGTAATGAACTTTTCAAAAATGCCTCAAAGAATATGGGATGGTGATGGAATGCCATGAAAATCAAAAGCATTTGATTGTCATGGCATTCCATCACCATGAGACCTCATTTCTTTGAGGCATTTTTTCAAAGAGTTCACTACCTTGTCTATGATATTCCTTACTATTATGCTTTTGATAAAGTTTTTCCAATAATCCATAGCTTGTTCGAAAGCACTGTTTTAGGCTTTAAGCCATAGCAACAAGATAGTGAACTATTTGACAAAATGCTTTGGTAGACATGTATCAAAAATGTGGTAGTATAGACAAGGCAATGAATTGTTTGAAAAAATGCCTCAAAGAAATGTGGTCTCATAGAATGCCATGACAAGCAAATGCAATTGGGAGCTGCTCCTAGTTATTAGTTATGCAATGTGAAGTAATTGTATAACCGCTAGGTTGACTTTGTAAAAACTATATTGTAATTGAATTTTTTTCATCTATCAGCATCTAGTTATTAGTTATGCAATGTGAAGCAATGCTTTGAGTTTGAAATATGTGCAATGCAATGTAATCAATGATATGAATATAAACTACAAAAATCATAGAAAAGTGCCACTGTGAGGCCAAAAGAGTGACAACTCCACCATGCCCAACATCATGGGCAGCACAAAACATTCTACTGGTTGGCCAAATAGAGCGACAAGCCACAACAAGCAAAAAACTAGAGATTTTAACTTCCTAGAGACAAAGCACTTCAACACTAGAGTACTTACACAAGTTATCCCTGATAGAATACTTTCTGGAGAGGTCTGTTAGAACTTGAACATTCCATGATAGGAACTTCATGAGTGAAACTCCTCCATATTATTGAAATCCGATTCCTCATCATTGAGAGAAGAGAAACGATTCAGTAAAATTTTTGGCAGAACTGATCCAATTTGGATGGATGGGGAGGACATCCTCTATTTTTCCTGGACATATTCCTCTTCTTCCCTAGGAGGGGAAGGGCTGCGAGAATTCCTATGAGAAGGGCTGCGAGAACGCCTATGAGCTCCTATTACAGGAGAAGCCACATTCGGCTGTGCAACCACATTCGGCTGTGAAAACACATTCAGTTATGTTAACATGATAGAAGTCAACTGAGGCGTAGCCTTTGGCCTAGGCTGCTGTGAGACATAATCAGCTCCAACCGGAGCTTCTTTCCACTTCATAGAAGGGTTTGAAACATCTTTCATTGGCTCAGAGGTCACAGGACCCGACCCAGAACTAGTGTACTTATTCTTTTGGTTCGTAACCATAGTCCATTTCGCCTTAGGTTTGGCAATAGATGTAGCCACTGAATGAGGCTTTTCATCATCTCATGGTAGAGAAGGTGTATGAGGCACTGCTAAAGGGAACTCCTTTATCTTGTGGTCCACAGACTGACACTTATAACACGTGTTGGGAAAATTAAAATAAGTGACCTTCTGGGTGTGGCGGAAAGCTCCAATTTGGATATCAATGGAGTCTTTTAAATCTTTGGAAAGGTCAACATCCACACAAACCCTCTTTTTGGGGTGGTCTTAAAAGAACCTATCTGGCTCAATGCAGATAACACTCCCCAATAAGGAGGATATACTATTTAAGAAGGGCACACAAGGCAAGGGAAGATCAGGAAATTCAATCCAGACTGGGACCCGTAACTTGGTGTTATCCGTGACAGCAAAGTCACGAGTTCATGCTTGAAAAACTAATAGACAAGACCATACATACCAGGGCCCATGGCTTAAGATGGCCTGCACATGATTGACCTCTGCAAAGCGGAACAAAAAGAAACCCTTGGTCAAGTTTTGGACCATATTAAGGCAGACCCCATTAGGGACCCAAGCCTTGCTAACCCAATCTTTAAGCACACTTTCAGGGGGAGTTCTCCCAACAAAATACCTAACAAGGGTGTACTGCTCAAGCCATTGACAGGCATAATCAAATTCTGGTAAAGAAAAAACCACATCAGCTAGTGAATTAGAACACTTACCTTGTGAAAAAATTTCAAAACAAATTTTTGGGGATGCTTGTTTGGAGGAGGAGCCATTGATTATCACCGCGAACCATAAAACTAGCAAAAACTATTGGTTTAGAGTTGTTTGAAGGAATATTAAAACAAGAAACCACGGTAAATGCGGTCGTACACACAATAATGGAGGTTTTTCCTGTGTAGGAAGCACAATATGACACAAGGGTGACCGCATAAAACACAAAACCCTAGCAGAGCTCATACACCATCGTGCTTATATGGATCCTTCTCAAAATTGATAATCATTCCTTTGGAATTATTAATGTCAATGCTTCTAATGATGTTGTGGAACACTCTTTTCTCTAGCATTGGATTGTTGACTCTTTACTGGTTGCTACCTAGTTACTCTGTGGGGATTTCAATATGGTAGAAATGGCATCTGACAAAGATAGCACTTTGCCATTCAGATGGAAAGCTGGGGAATGGGAGGCATGGTTTTACATGCACATTAAATTGGGGATTTTTGATCCCAATATTGGTCGCCACCATTCCCATTCTCTCTGGCACACTTGGTGTAATTTTTGTGCTGATTCTGATAGAATTTTTAAGTGCCTTGATCATGCCATGTTCTCAGTGCAATATTTTTTGTCCTTTGATAGCTCCTCTCTCTCAGTTAGGCCATTAGTAGATATGACCTTGTCAGATCATTTCTCCATTTCCTTATGCATTGAATGGGAGACTCGATAGCCTAGTATGTGTAAAACTCAATTTTTTTAAAACATGTCTTTACTCTGCCACAAGCCTACCTTGGCCAACATTCATAGAGTTTGGAATTTGGAGTGTAGACCAGCTCATCATACATGCTATATTTCTTGGTGGAATGAGGTTATCATGCACACGGCTAGATTTTTGCACATTTATGGGCACCAGCTGGCTAATTTTTGTTGGCTCTTATGAGGCTATCACCGCTGACCTCTGTGTTGCCTCCGAGGCTTTGGCGGCCAACCCCTTTTTTCCCTCTTTACAGGTCATGGTGGTGGAGCTAAGGCACAAAAAGTAAATTGCTGATAGCTATGCTACTCGAGGAGCACAATTCAAAGCCCGGTTGCATTGGCTAAAGGTCGGTGATCGTGCCTCCAAAGATTTTTTCTTGGCTCTGCGTGCCAGACACACATCCCCAGGCATTAAAAAAATTAAAGATGGGAATCAAGTGCTCTCTGAGCTGCCTAACATTCTCCAGGCCTTTGTGCATCATTAGGAGAAAGTTTTCACTGCATAGGAAATCACACCTATGTGACAACAAGCCCTTCAGGATTTCCTTGTTGTCGTGCCAAATAAGCTTTCTTTAGCTCATAATTTTTTTTGTGATCAACTTTTATCAGTTGATGATCTTAAAGAGGCTGTGTATTCCATGGCTAATGACAAAGCTCTAGGAATTGATGGATTGCCTTGTGAATTCTACAAAGCCATGTGGGATGATATTGGGCATGATCTACATCAAGTTTACTTAGAAGTGTTTCACTCTAATTCCCTAGGTAATTTAATCAATAAAGGTAACATAAAATTCATACCTAAACTAGGTGACCAAGAAGACATTTGTAACTGGTGACCTATCATGCTTTTTAATGTCTCCTACAAGATTATTTACAAGGCCTTGGCTCTTAAAATCTACCATCTTCTGCCTCAGATTGTGCGCCCAAAGCAAACTAGGTTCATCAAATCTAGATTTATACTAGATAATATCATTGTCGTCTAGAAAGGCATGGAATGGGCCAAACGCTCAAACCAAAACGTTGTGTTCATTAATATTGACTTTGCCAAGGCTTATGATCGGATTGAATGGCCGTTTATTCTAGAAATGCTTCAAGCCCTAGGTTTTGGTCCCAATTTCATTCAATCTATTTGAATGGTATTTGCAGATGCCTCAGCATGTATCACCATCAATGGTCACCAATCCTCAGCCTTTCGACTCTTTCACTCCATTAGGAAAGGGTGTGCATTGGACCCCTCTTTATATGTGCTTGCAGATGATGGTTTTGGTTATCTTTTGGCCAATGTTGTTTCCCAGTGGCGAGTCAAGGGAATTTCTTTGCCCAATTCTCAGGCTCAGCTTGTTCATGGCCATTTTGCTGATGACTCATTTCTCACCATTCTGGAAGAAAAAGACTCTATTGTGGCGGCTCTTGAGTGTCTTAATACTTTTTGTCTTGCCTCTGACTCTATCATCTAGTGGCATAAAAATTTGTGTTACTGGTAATGTATCTTTCCCTCCTCGCTGTGGCTGCAGCAATATGGTTGGAAGTGGATTGGGCCTGGCGAAGTTTTTCAGTTTCTAGGCATCGCCTTTTCCTTTCAAGCATCTTCAGCTGAGCTTTGGCAAGTCGTGCTCTCTAGAGTTGAGTAGAAGCTTACTTATTGGGTTACTAAGCCCCTTTCTTTAGCAGGGAAATTCCAGGTGTGTTCCAAAATCCTGGTGGCCACCCATGTTTACTATTCTTCTTGTTGGGCCCCCTCCAAAGCTTCCTATGGTAAGCTTGAGAAGCTACTTCGTGATTTCCTCTGGGCTTCCTCTGAAACTCATAGAGGGTTTCATCAGGTGGCTTGGGAATTTTGTTGTCTTCCCAAAGATTCGGGAGGCCTTGGGCTTCTTTCTACTCAACGGCAAGGGACTGCTTTGTGTGTTAAATGGATTATTCATGCCCTTACTAGGAACGAGGCCTGAAAAATTCTTCTCAGGCACAGAATTCAATCAAGTTTCCATGTTCTTAGACTTGCCTGGAATGGGATTGGCTTTCAAACCCTTATGGTCATGAATAAACCAATCTAGATTGTTGGGACATTTTTTTCCAAAAGCATCTGGTGGGCCTAGGAAACTGTCAAATCCTGGCTACGCTGGGTTGGCTCTATTTTTTGAGATGGGATTTCTATTAACTAGCATAATGTTTGGTGGTCGCCTCTTTTTGCTTGTAATGGTCAACCGTTGGCTAAGTCGCCAGGGATTAAGGTGCTCAAATTTCATAAGAAGGGTATTTAGACCCTGCACCAGATTTTTTTCAGACCCACCATGTGTATCATGTTGTGGGATGTTTTTCATGCCTAGTACGGGCTTCAAAACCAAGACTGTGCTACTTATGATGGTCTGGTGAATGCCATTCCTGCTGAGATGCTTCATAAGGTTGGAATTCGTGGGACCAAACATTGGTGGAAATACTAGAAGTGGTTTCCAAACACCCCTTTCAGGAATTACAAGCCTCGACTTGGTTATAGGTGGTTCTCACCACATTTTCCTATGATTCAAAGTTTGAACTAGAGGTAGCTTCTTCAATCTCCTGCTCATGTCTGGCGTAAAATATTTGATGCCACTTGGTCTATAAGTGTTGAGCTAAAGCTTGCCCACTTTGCTTGGTGTATTATTTTCCAAGGCTTGCTTATGGGCTCTCAGATGGTTCACCTGGGGGTCCGAGACCCTCGCTGCCCTTTTTGTGGGCAAGCTCAGAATTTTAAGCATATTTTCTAGTTTTGTCCCAGACCTCAGCAGCTTTGGACTTGGATTCATAACTTTTTTCAGTCCTTTCGGCTAAAACCTTTCTCTTGACATATGGTGTTGCTCGGAGATTCTCCCAGAATTCCTGCAAAATTCACCCAGCTCTGGCACACTTTTAGGGTGGAAATTCTTTTCAATATTTGAAAGGAAAGAAATGCTTGCATTTTTTCACATTCTCAAATGGATATTCATATTTATCTATATGCTAAAGCTATGATTTTCTCTAATGTTCTTTTACAGGTTCAAGGGAAAGCTAACAAAGTTGTACTTGAGGTTGCTCACCTCCAAGTTCTTCTGGATCACTTGGGCAATGCCCCTTGTACTATTGCTTAGGTCCCCACCTCACCCACCTCTTCCCATGGTTGGTCGCCCTCTAGGGACTGACAGCAGAGTCACTCTACGTGTCCCCGTTTCTAGCCCCCGCCTTGGTGAGATTCTCGCACTACTCGGTGTAACCATTCTCCTCCATCACGGGCTACTTAGGGGTGGCCTTCTGGTGGTGCTTCGGGGAGCGGTGGTGGTAGTGGGTGGCCCTTTTCTAATCCTCTTGCTTTTGGCTCTTGGTGACCAGGTTCTGATAAAGCATTCATGTGTATGGTGCTTGCTATCTCACCCCGGCGCGAGGAAGAAGATAAAGAAAAAAAGGATGATGACGATGGTTTGGGTCCTCCTCCTAATGTCACTCCAGACCCCACTAATGTATGGGGGTAAAATTTGGATGACAGAGACCCTCCTGGCTATGTTGGCACTGCTCTGGCTGCTTAATGGCCTTTTTATCTTTGTTATTTTGGACTTCTGGGCTTAGCCCACGTTATCTGTTAATTTTCTAGGCATTTCCCATGTGACTTTCGAGGTGTGCCTCTCTACCACCCATCCTTTTTTTGTGAATATGTATGTTTATATTTAATTTAATATAGATACCTGCCTATTCATAAAAAATAAAAATAAAAACTACAAAAATCTATTTTTTACAATTTATTAGTTAAAATATTTATTTTATTTGCTCTCTATATCTCTATGCTATGGAAATTCCTTTAAATTTTGTTTTAAAAAATTTCTCTTCAACTTTTTTTTACCTTTTTTTTAAATCTGATTTTTCCGATTTTTTCTAGACTTTTTCCCCATTTTTTCAAAAAATCTTATACTTTTGGTTTTGCCGATTTTCCCCCAAAATATTTTTTCTGCTATGGTATAAACACATATCTTTTTGTAATATCAAGGATACTTTTTAAATCTTCCATGCATTGCTAATCTAAAAGGAAAAGTATTTTTCCTAGTCTGTATGCAGCCATTCTTCTGACATTGTCAAAAAGAGAAAATATGCACACCATCGATAAAAAAGATTTGTATTAACCAAATAGCCATGTACACATACATCAATATATGTCGATATAAGTATAAAATATAGTTACAAAATAGCCATATAGGCTTATGAGAATGCCATATAGGCATACAATATCAAATATATCCAGTACAAGATATGTACAAAATTGCCATGTCTAGGCATACAACAAAGGGCTCTGGAATCAAAATTCATTTCTCTCCATGCTCTAGAAATAAATTATTTCCTTTTGTTTGGTGATCCGATGGCGATAATTCCATCACTCATTTATGTTGTGCTCAAAGAGTGCTCCTACTCCTCCTCCTACAGTTTAGCTCCTGGTGAAGTTTTAACTGTTACAATAAGAAGTAAAGACATTAATATATGGAAATTACATTATAAGAAATGATATATTTAACAAAATAATCACTTATGGCCATCTCACAATCACTCTCCATGTTGGAAATATTTGCATGCCAATGCTCAGGCCTGCTCAAGCCCTATATAAGCCATCCAAATAGGAATTAAATTGTGACTCAATAATGGTTTGATTTTTCACTAGAACTAACATCTATAACAATGAATGTAAATTGAAATTTAGTAATTTTCCTCATACCTCCTCTATCAGAGCCATGGAGGATTATATAGTGGATGAAACACTGATATCCATTGCCCTTGTAACATTTGAAAGTGTTTCCACAACCAACATTTGAAAATAAAACAACAAATTATCCAATCACAAAAAAGTTACAATAGCGATCCACGTCATGACTTATAATGTATGAGATCTAATGAATTTTTTTTTTAGTACAATTATTAAACTATATATTTTTGGTAGGCCTTGGTAGTTTGATAGGAAGACCAAGCATGATGGGGAGAAGAACACATACTCCATTGTGAATGATGGGAAGACTTACAACCTTTCACCTCTCCTAGAAGAAGACAAGGAAAAGCATGAAGGGCATAGTGTTTTGATGGTGGGTGAGAAGGAGTTCATGAAGACCTTGAAGGAAGGAGGAGGAAGAGGATTCTTCCTGATTATGAAGCCAAAAAGTGAAGCAGATTTTCCCACAAAGAAGAAGGAAGATGCACCAAAGGAAGTCCAAGAGTTGTTGGAAAGGTACAAGGACATAACGGTGAATGAATTACATAGTTCCCTACCTATTATTAGGGATATAAGCCACCATATTGATCTGATTCCATGGGCTACATTTCCTAATAAGGCTACATACAAGATGACACCTGCTCAAAATGAGGAGATTGCAAGACAAGTGCAAGAGTTGATGGATAAAGGGATAGTGAGGAAGAGTTTGAGCCCATGTGTTGATCCTACTATCCTAGCACCAAGAAAGGATGGGAATTGGAGGCTTTGCACTGATTCAAGAGCCATTAATAGGATCACAATCAGATATAGGTTCCCGATGCCAAGAATGGAGGACCTCATGGATTGTCTATTAGGAGCATCTTACTTTTGCAAGATTGATCTAAAGAGTGGGTACCATTATATAAGGATAAGAGAGGGGGATGAATGGAAGACAATTTTTAAGACTAGTGAAGGGCTCTATGAGTGGTTGGTGATGCCCTTTGGGTTATCAAATGCCCCTAGTACATTTATGTGCCTTATGAATGAAGAATTGAGACCTTTCATTGGAAAGTTTGTTGTAGTTTATTTAAATGGCATCCTTGTGTTTACCAAGTCTAAACAAGAACATTTGAAGCACCTTGACATGGTACTAAGGAGGTTACAAGAGGAGAAGTTGCTGATCAACATGGAAAAGTGTGAATTCATGAAGGAAAAACTAGTCTACCTTGATTTTTTCATCTCGAAGGGAAGTTTGAAGATGGATCCTTCAAAGGTGGATGCTATTCTTACTTGGCCAACACCAAAATCCATGGGAGATGTGAGAAGATTCCATTGAATTTCAATCTTTTATAGAAATTTCATCAAGAACTTTAGCCAAATTTGTGCACCAATCTTGGACACCATCAAAGGAGGTAACAAAGGTAAGTTTTCTTGGACCAATGAGGCTGATAAAGGGTTTGAATATCTGAAAATGAGAGTAGCACAATAGCCTATACTTGTGCTCCCTAATTTTGATAATTTTTTTACCATTGAGTGTGATGCTAGCAATCAAGCAATAGGGGTTGTTTTGAGCCAAGATGCCAAACCACTTGTATTTTACAGTGAGAGGATGAATGAAGCAAAGAGGAAGTATTCTTCCTATGATTTGGAATTGTATGCTATGGTCCAAGCCCTCAAAAAATGGAGGTGCTACTTGTTACCTAAAGAATTTGTTGTTTATACTGATTATCATGCCTTGAGTTTTTTGAATGCACAAGACAAACTTTGTCATAGACACATGAAGTTGGTAGATTCTTGGCAAGCCTATACTTTCACAATAAAGCATAAGAAGGGCCAAAAAAATAAGGTGGTAGATGCTCTCAGTAGAAGGGCACTTTTAGTGCAAGAGATCCAACTCCAAAGCATGGGGGTTGAAGCATTGAAGGATATGTATCATGAAGATTCAGATTTCAAGGAGGTATACAATGTTTGTGAGAAGCATTTGAATTCATTTCATGGTGAATTCTCTGAGTTTCTATTGCAGAATGGTTTTCTCTTCAAAGGAAGCCAATTTTGTGTGCGTAAATGCTTAATGAGGGAGAATATCATAAAGGAGAAACATAGTGGGAGTCTTGGAGGTCACTTTAGCCTTGACAAGACCTTGGGACAAGTTAGGAGATTTTACTATTGGCCAAAGTTGCAGGTGGATGTGAGAAGGTATGTGGAAGGCTGCACAATATGTCAAAGGGTAAAGGGAACTTCATCAAATGCAGGACTCTATTAGCCACTTCCCATTCCCAATAGGCCTTGGGAGTGTGTAAGTATGGACTTTTTCTTGGGGTTGCCTAGAACCCAAAGAGGTTTTTATAGTATCTTTGTGGTAGTTGATATAATTAGTAAGATGGCACATTTTATTCCTTGCAAATGAACCAATGATGCATCTCATATAGCAGGTCTCTTCTTTAAGGAGGTTTTTAGGATACATGGACTGCCTTTAAGCATTGTTTCTAATAGGGATTCTAAATTCATTGGTCACTTTTGGAGGACCTTGTGGAAGAAAATCAAGGAAAAAATTTGTCCTTTAGTTCTATACACCATCCAAAAATAGATGGATAAACTGAAGTGGTGAATAGATCATTGGTAAACCTCTTAAGATGCCTTACCAAGGAGCACAGACAAGCTTGGGATCTAATTTTACCTCAGGTTGAATTTGCATATAATGACCCCATGAATAGGAGCATTGGTAGAAGCCCTTTTGAATTAGTCTATGGCATGCACCCTAGAGGTGTCTATGAACTAAGAGATCTACAAGGAGTTGCTAAGAGAAGTGGTCAAGGTGAGGACTTTGTTGTTACAATCAGGAATATTCATCAACAAGTGAAGTAAACCCTTCAAAAGAATGTTGCGAAGTATAAGGAAAAGGAAGATTTAAAGAAGAGGAATGTCCAATTGAAGGTTGGAGACTTGGTGATGGGACACTTGAAGAAGGAGAGACTTCCAAAAGGAAAGTATACCAAACTCATGATGAAGAAGATAGGACCTTGCAAGGTGGTCTACAAGTTTGGCCAAAATGCTTATGAAATAGAGCTACCTCCTAGGGTGGAAATTTCTCTTATCTTCAACATTTCTGACTTGTATCCTTTCAAATCTTCTATGAATGCAGGTGATGGAGTAGGTACAACAGAAATGGAGGATGAAGATTGGGTGAAGAAACTACCCCCTAGCCAACCTATGACTCTTGAATGCATCCTAGACACCAAGGAGACAAAGAAGACTAGAAGGAAGGTTTACAAGGAATACCTGGTCAAATGGAAAGGTCTACCTAAAGAGGATGCAACATGGATGTTAGAAAATGATATTAAATAGCATGGAACTACTGTAGAAGACCTGATCTCAAAGAGGACTCGAGATCTTTTTCTTGCTTGGGAGTATGGTGCAGGAGCACCCATGGGTCTAAGGGACCTAGAATAATTTTTCATGTTTTGTTTCTTGTTTTATGGATGGAATAAGGTCTTATGGACCATTTCAATGCTTTTTAGTAGGTCTTCTAGGTTTTTGGTTGAGTTTTTGGTCTTGGTGACCAACTTCTTTGTATAACATTGAGGTCTCCATCCTCCTTTGTAAGTCTAGTGCATCTTAGAAAGATAAGGAAAAAGGATGCCTTGTTGTATCTAGAAACCTGAGGGGAGTCACCTTACTTTTTTACAAGGTTTTAAATTCCTTAGACACATTTTAGAAGGCTCTTTGTGGTCCAGTTAGTAGAAGTTGCTCACATTGCCTCAACTAGGCAATTAAAAGTCAAAGCATGAGATTAGTTGTTTTCCAACATCTCTCTTTTCAAAAGATAGTTGAAAGAAGTTTGAGGAAGTTTGTAAGACTTAAAATATGCCTCTCTTGGTTGAGGCAAGGTTGATGTTGATGTTTTGAAGAAGTTTGAATAATAGGTTTTTTGTTTTTCCTATGTTTTTCTGAAGAATTTGTTGATCCCATACTTGGTATAGACTGTATGTTCACTTTCATGCTCCAAACCCATAATGGTTGGATAGGTATTTGAATGAGCTTTCCTTTGGCATTGGAGTGGTGAGATTTCATTAGTATCAAGGGAGATATTCCAATTTCTCTATCAAGTGGTCTGAAAACCCTTAAAATTAGGGTTTTGGGTGAAAAATGTATATTTCTTCCATTCCCACATTATAAAATTGCTAAATCTCGGTGGGATGGAAGATATAAGGATGTACTATCATTTCCTTAATGTTTTGGAGAATAGAAGGCTCATTGTTGGAAGTTGTGCATAAATTTTGGTTTGACATCTCTATGTGGCAAGCATAATTGACAAGCAAAAAAAATGTGTTTTTTCTTGATTTTGAAGAATTTGTTTAAGAGGCACTTAGGAATGGTGGAAACAGGTGTGGAGAACTTTTAGAAGTTTGAATTTGGGCTTTGGGGTGAAGGGAAAATCCTAGATAGTCAAGACCTAGGTGTAGGTCTATGAATTAGGCCTTTTGGAGCAACGGTAGAAAGGGCCATTGTGAGTGATGTTTTGACAATCAAGAGGAAGGGTTTTGGAAACTTGTAGGGGTCCATCTTAGGGGTTTGAATCCATAGGTTTAATGTCTTAATAGTCTTCCTTGGGTTTTTTATTCTGATTGTCCTATTGGGAAAGGGTTGCAAGCCTTAAGAGAGAGTGAGGTCTAAGTCACCATAGTGATGGGTGTTTGTTGAAACCTAAATGCTAGAGGGTTGTTAAACCTTGTTTTGACTTAATGAGACATGATCCAAAATTTTTCAAGATTTTTGAGTGGTTTGAGTTGTGAACCCTATGTGTGTGGGGTTGATCTCTTAAAGAATAGTGGAGTTTAGGACTCATGAGAGTATTTCAGAGAAGCATTCAATGGAGTGAATTTTCCATTTGTGAGTTTTCCTTCCCTGCCACTCTACATCATTTCTCAAGCTTATGCAGGCTATTTCCATGGTGTTTGTGGTGGTGGTAGGAGTATTTAAGGTTTGTAAGTACCTTATGCAATAAACCCTCCTTTGTAGGGCTTGATTTGTGCATAGAATAAGCTTAGTCAATAAACATGATGTGAGTAATGTCTTGGAAGTCAGATGAAATGATCGAGGTGTAAATGGTTGATTGTAGTATCTTTATCTTGAGGAACTAGTTAGTAAAAGTGAAAATTTGGTGAGTTGTTTAAGGAATTGAAAGATTTAGAGCTCTTTATCAGGTTTTTACTTTGAATTCATATAAATTGATGATGACAAAGGTGTGTTAGGATTTGATGGATATAGGTTGTAACATGAAAGATTGGTTTTTGGTTATTTTTCCTAGGTAAAGAA
This sequence comes from Sequoia sempervirens, assembly GCA_007258455.2. Classification (NCBI taxonomy): domain Eukaryota; kingdom Viridiplantae; phylum Streptophyta; class Pinopsida; order Cupressales; family Cupressaceae; genus Sequoia; species Sequoia sempervirens. The sequence continues at coordinate 5,799 of VDFB02158138.1, read as the reverse complement.
AATTGAGTGGAAGGGTGCACCTTCATCAATGATGAAAGAGTGGATTGTTTAGTGACTCTAATTAGGTTTCTTGTGCACAAATCAGTCATTTTTGCTGATAAATAAGATGTTTGAAGCTTGAGGATAATAAGAAGAATTGAAATGAGTTGGCTTGTTGTTGCCTTGTGGTTTGCAAAAGAAACAATGTGGTTTTTGATGAAAGGAGAGAAATTTTAGTTTCTTATTCAAGAGAAAAAAGTAGAAGTTTGTGTTCTTTTAATTAGATTTTGAAATAAAATTCCCTGTTTATGAGTTTGCAACATTACTCTGGATTCTTTTGTTTTCATGTGTTGGTAATTTAGGAACACCAAAAGTTAAAACATAGTGTGAATACATGTAAAGAGGAGTTAGTCTCCAATTTCAAGAGTTGGACTTGGTTAGTTTTAGGAAACAAAAGAATAAGAGGCAGTTTTCAGTGCTCGATAGAGTTCTTTTAGAAGCAAGTTTGAGAGTCCAATAGGGTTTTTCTTCACTAATCCACCAATGTAGGTCAAGTAAATTGGTGGAGTAGGTTAATTTTAGGATTTTTTCATGTTTTGATGATTGTAACTATAGGGAAAAACAAGAATACCATAGTGGAGTTGCTGCTACACTGGAAAATAAAGGATTTTCCTACACAAAGTAATGCTATAGTCATGGGTCATGAATAAATAAAGCTTGCAGAGGCTTGGAAATGATGTAGAAGGTCTTGTAATACATAAAAAATCATGTTCCAGGTGGTGGCCAGAGAAATAGAGGTTTGCAAGAGTATTTTTCACAAAACCCTCCTTTATTTGTGCTTTTACACCTTATAAACAAGGGTTTATTGGATCAGAACATTTTCATGGTTTTCAATCCCTATAAATGGTGAAATATTGAGTTAAAAGACATGTTTGAAGACTTTTTTGAGGTTTTGAGTGATTTGGAATGGTTTTGAATGGGTCTCCTTTGTAAAACAGGCCTAATCTACGAGCCTTTCTTAAGAGGATAGTATAAAATCTAATGATTTTCTTTATGTCAAATTTCTAAGAACTTTGATATGTTGTGATGTGCTGGAAAGTGTTTCTAAATGTGCATTGATTTTTTTACTAAGCTTTGAGATAGGAATGTAACCACCTGATTCAATGGTTGGCATACCTACTAGAGGAATATGATATTATCTGATCAAAACAAAGATGTTTGTGTAAATAGTGGAAAGGATGGTATTGAGTGTTTGGTTACTATCAAACTAATGATATGATTAATGTTACTAAATTTTGTTAAGGTGTATAAGATAGGTTTGGTGACTTTGATGGTTGGATGGGTGATTATTATGAAGCCTTTTGAGCAAATTGGTGATTAGCTACAATATGATAATCAATATTCTGTTGTAGCATGAGTTTGTAACCTGTAAATAGACTACTTCAGTCAAAATGTGGTGAGTACAGTGCTTGATAATGGATTGATAATAGTGAAGTATGGTTTAGTTGATTTGTTGCCTTGGTGAATAAATGAAAGGATGATTTTTTCAAGTGTGAATAATTAGGTTTATGTCATTTTTATGGTGGTTGAGAATGATGCGAATCTAATTGATTAAGTCAAAGTTTTTTTTAATATGGTTTTTTTCTTTGAATGAGTCAATTGGAATACTAATTAGTGGAATGATGAATGATGGCCTATGGAATGGCTAAGAGAATTTGAGTGGATTTTGGTTGAATGAAAAGTAGATTTATGATGAAATTATATTTGATCTTCTCCTGATTCTATTTGGGATTGAAATCCCTTGAAGAAATGATGTTGATGGTGTTTGTTGGATGCTCTGCATTAGATGTGCCCTGATGATTGAGTGTTTTGATATGATGTTGTACATCACTAACTTCCTTTTCTATGCTATTGCTTACTATTATGGTTTCATAATTTTTTTCTAAGCATCCATAGTTTGTCGTGCTGGTGCACCTTTGCAAGCACATGCCTCCATGTGAAGTAATTCAATCGTGTTTCTTATGTTGACTTTCTAAATAACAATATTGTACAGTTGAAATTTTGTCATCTATCAGCATCTAGTTATTAGTTATGGAATTTGAAGTAATGCTTTGAGTTTGAATGATGTGTAATGCAACGTAACCAACATTATGAATATAAAATACACAAATCTATTAAGTAGAATTCATTAGTTAAGTTCTATTTATTATATTACCTTTGTGTATGTTTGGGTGAATCCACTGGCACTAGGAGGTGTTTGCTTGAAGCCGCCAATATTAGCCTATTCAACATCCAAAATCACATGTATTAAAATACCATTCGTAAAACAATGCTATTAAAATGTAATAAATTTATAATTGTTTACTAGTTACATACCCCACTGATAGGTGTACTGCAGAAATAAGTAGGTGAAGGATCAGTGTATCCAATATCAACACTATGACCCTGCAATTTTATTAAAATAATAAAACTAAATTAGTTAATCATGCATTTTAGAATCGAATTTTAATAAATTAAATTCAATGAACATGCTAAATTTTACCCGACTATCAATGCCATATGCATGATGAAAAATGTCAGTTGTCCTCTCCATCCCCATAGCAACATACGGATCCTGTATAGCAGCCTCCTGAGTGCTGGTGGGGTCATATGAACAAGTCGCCCCACAATATTGACACACATGGTTTTGAAGGCCACCACCCAACGACTCCCCTAGATGGCATTGTATAATAGGGCTAGTATGATGGATGACACTCTGGGTGAAAGTGTTGATCACCTGCAATGTCTCTACATCGACACTCTCCTTCACAATGACAAGCATAACGTGCTCATGAGGTGACCTAGAAGGAGGTCATCTCCCTTGCTGTGTAGGATCTAGCTATACACCGGGCCTATCCTGAGCTGACCCCCCACCTCTCCCATGGAACTCCCTCATATCAAAATAATTTGGGATTTGGTTCAATACAAACTCACTGTATAGTTTCCTAAGAAAATATTGGGGGATTTCACAATTGTTGCATAGTGGGTAATCAAAGACCAAGTACCACCTATCATAAAAGGGTATGTGCATGATCATCATGGAAAAACAAAGCCCTTAAATGGCAAAATAATCAGAAAAATCTGAGTTAGGCAACTTGACATAAAAATTTGAATAAGTTATCTATATTATTTAAAAGAAAATGTAAGAATATAATCTGTAGCAAATTGAATGCAGTTTCTAAACTACTAGGTTTGTTTATAAAAAAAATCTATTTGGTGAAAATTTGAAATTTCAATGTAGTAGTACTTAAATTCCGTGGAAAATAAGAAGTAGTGTCCTGTCTCCACCACCCTAACCAATAAAATAATAATATTTTATAAGATTTTAGATATAAGTAGAGGACTCCATTTCTCGATGTGATGCATATTTTTTGTAATTTTTTTCCAAGTAAATAATTAATTATGATTTCTTTATTACAACTTTTAAAAAATATAAAAACTCGTATGTCTGACCACCTTAACTTGGTCAAAACTTCATGAAATTTAATTTTTATTTTTTTAATCCTATATTATGTGAAGCATAGAATGTGATGCATATTTCGGATTCAAAAATGTGATATCATTTGAAAGCTATAGATTTTTTCAATCAATCTTATCAATCGTGACTTTAGTCATAATTTGAATAGAAAATAAATAATAATTACTTATACAAATTCAAAGTAAAGAATAATTTATATTGGTGGAAAGCTAAGAATATCCTTTAAAAACCCTTTTTTTCACCAATTTTGGGTAAAAAAAAGTCACCAGCCACATACCCATCATATTGCCACTTTTTGGCCCATCATGATCATGTACATACCCAAAAATGGTTCCTAATCTCTTGGTGGTGGTACCAATGAATAGGAAACATCTTCACATTGAGGCTCAGATTTTGATTTTTTCTAGGGTTAGTGAATAAAGAGCACAAATCACCTTTAGTAATTTTTAAATCTCTTACTTGTTTATATGATAGTTTATCTGCATATGTAATATGTCCTAGCTGCCTGCCTCCTATCTTGCCATCCCATTATTTTTTGGGTTATTGAATCTATATTTTTTAACATCTCTTTCACTGAATTTGCTAGTGTCATTATTTATGTGGTTCAAGCATTTGGATCACTCAACCTAATAATAATGTCCTCAATTTATTTTTTGTTGTTTTCAATTTCACTCATCAAATTTTGTTGAGTGCCAGGAGGGTGTTAAGTGATTGGTGTGGGAGGTTGATTTTATTGAGGAGGATTTTCCTATTCTTCTTGTTGAGGATTTTCAAGATTTGTAGGATTATTTGCATCTCCTACAAATTAAAAAAAAATCAAATCTAACCTAAAACAAAAAAAATCAACTTGAAACTAGGAAATTCAAAACAAATAGCAAACAATACTTAACTCTTGCACCTCTTCATCGTTGTGGCACCATATTTGCAAAAAAAAATCAACTATTGTTGATGATTTTTGTAGAATTCCTCCTCCTATAATGCAAGCGCGAAAATGAGGGTTTTTGGTTGAGGGAAGAGCAGAAAAATAGACAAGAGAACATGAATAGCTTTCACTCTTTTTTATGCTATTAAAATGAAATAACGCGAGTGCGTTATAACGTGATCGTGTTATGTAATTTTCAATCTTTTTTTGAAGTTGGAAACAAAAGTATAACCCAACTTCATGCACCCATCCTCAAATAGTGACCATAGGCAGTAGGTCAACGAGCAAACATAAGCCAATGAATGGATCGAGGGTATAAAAATAGAACATAAAACCCTAAAACCTGGTGATAAGGAATAAAATTTCATAGCCTTGAACATGGCATTAGTGGAACAATGAAAATTAGGGTTCCACCAATGGTTCTAAATGGGGATGTATGCTCCTTGTAGTCATAGAAAGAATCTAGAATGTCAGGTTGAAGTAGACCAAGGGAGAAGACCAAAACTGAGGAACTTGCCCAAACAAGGCAAGCAAACACAGTAGAAGGGAAACACACTAGACCAACCTATCTACACTATACACAAAATATATATTACAATTCATTTCCATGAGAAGGAACTTTTAAACACTTGGCTTCAATCCATAGCCTAGAGGCCCCTGGCCCCCAAAATTTAGGGACAACTCTTTCCTCTATCAAAGACTTTGTCTTGTTCTGTTAGCAATGGGTGTCCAATGGGTGCACATGGACATTGTGCAATTCTTGATAGTTAGCATGATCATGATTTAAGTTGTTTATTAATGCAATGTTGTCCCACTCATCAACCTTCTCCACCATATGCTCATCAAATTGAAATGTAGTAATGAAGTGTAGCATCACATCTAGTTTGTACATCAAATTTGGAAACTTCATATGCAATCTGGCCCATACTTAGCCACTCTTTTACAAGGTCCAGGAAAAGACACACAAAATAAACCATTTCTTTTATTTGTGTATCACAAATGTTGTCCTCATGGGATGAAAGAAGTTCCACAATAAGATCCATAAGGTAGGGAACATCAACAAAAAATTGCAATGTAGCTTTATACTGACTAACATCATTCCTCTGGTTATCCACACTTTTGGGTTTCTCTTCACATGGATTGAATAGTCCTGCAATATTAACATATTCTTGAGAATCATCAAATAATCCCTTATCGTCAACATAAATTGGTGTTACATGAGTATCCATGCATTCATCTTGATTTGTCTTCTGATCATTCAAGGGTAGAATTTCATTTATGTGAGGGAAAGTATCAGTATGTGGGACACAAGTGCTTGACATTTCACCCATCTTCTCAAGCACACCTCCAAATATCATAGGAGAATCAACACAATCATCCA
>VDFB02158136.1:68635-102647 GCA_007258455.2 Sequoia sempervirens | reverse complement strand
AATTAATCAAATATGAATGCAAAACCTAAGAAATAAGTGACATTTGAAAATAGATTGTGTAATGCAAAAATGAATTAGAAATTAATGTGGGTACGTGCGGGATCATGATGGGCCAAAAATTGGCAATATGTAAGTAATATGATGGCCATGTGGCTAGCGATTTTTGTTTTACCCAAAAATGATGAAACAAAAAGGGTTTTTAAAGGAGATTCTCAGCTTTCCACCAATATAAATTATGCTTTACTTTGAATTTAATAAATAATTATTATTTATTTTTTATTTGAATTACAACTAAAGTCCTAATTGATAGGTTGATTGAAAAACATTTATAGCTTTCAAACGGTATCACATTTTTTGAATCTGAAACATGTGTCACATTCTATGCTCCGTATACTATAGGATTACAAAAATAAAAATTGAATTTCATGAATTTTTGACCAAGTTAAGGTGGTCAGACATACGAGTTTTTATATTTTTTAAAAGTTGTAATAAGAAATTCATAATTAATTATTTAGTTGGAAAAAAATTACAAAAAATATGTATTACATCTGGACATGATTCCTCTACTTATATCTAAAATATTTATAAAAAATATTATCATTTTATTGTGGTTAGGGTGATTATACAGACACCTAATTCTTATTTTTTCCCTAAAATTTAAGTACTATTGCATTCAAATTTCAAATTTTCACCAAATAGATTTTCTTTTTTTAAAATAAACCTAGTAGTATAGAAACTACATTTAATTTACTATATAGATTCTATTCTTATATATTTTTGAAATAATATAGATAACTTATTCAAATTTTGATGTGAAATTTCCTAACTCTGATTTTCCTTAATTTTTTGCCACTTAAGGGGTTATTTTTTCCATGATGATCCTGCACATATCTGTGCAAAACTTAACATAAATGAATCAAACTAAAATTGTGCACTTGGAATGTGTATGGATACTGGAAATGACATTTGAAATGTTGCTAATGCTGATTTTTAGGCCTAGAGAGACTCATTTTCCATTTTGGGCGAATTAGTCCCAGTTCTGCCAAACTAAGCCAGGGCTTGTTTCTGACAAAAGGGTACTAAAAAATGTAGAAAAACTCAAAATTAACCTTGGATTTGGACTCATTCACCACCCATGGTGAATGAGTCCACTTTTTAATTTCTATATTTTCAAAAGTGGATTTTCAAGCTTCCGCTCTGCACTTTGACTTCCTAGAGGTGTTTGCTTCTAAAACTCTAATTTATGGGTCTAAAAATGAGTTTTTGTTGATAATTTCACTTGTTGAATGAAGAGAAGACTTCAATAACCTTGAAACTTGATCTTCAATGATTTCCAAGTTTCCAAGGGACCTAAATCTACAAACACACAAGAAGAGAAGAAGAAATGGTGAATGTTAGGGCATGGGGGTTTTCCTTGGTCAAACCATGTTTACGTAATTAAACCAAAGTGATGAAAGAATAAAATGAAACATGGAATAATGGAATAGATTAACTTTCCATGATATTGATCTTTTATTTCTATAGAAATGGAGGAAGATTAAACCCCTAAATGTCTTTAGGAGCTTTTTTTATGTCTTACAATGATAAAACCCTAGGTTGCTTAACTTGAGATGAAAGATTGGTGGATGAATAATGAAAAATGGATGTTAATTAAGTTAATGGATGTAAAAATGAGTTTAGAGAAGTGATTTTATAGAAAATTCACTTTTTTTACTCATTAATACCTCATCACAGGTTGACATGAAGCAATATTAAACTCAAATTTAACATTTTTCCCACTCAAAGATCAAAATTAGGTCAAATAGAAATCATTTGCCACACATGGAAAATAGGTCCCACCTGGATAGGACTAATTCTCCATGCATGGTGAATGGATCCCACACGGGCCAATTTGACAGTTTAGATGCCAAGATATAAGGAAATAAGGTCTAAAATACAACCTTGTTAGGTATTTGATCAATTTAGGCCTTGGGATGCACAATATGGGTTAATATTGGACTATCAATGATGATGTAAATGTCAAATAGGGATTGTGATACATAATTCAATTTGAAAGTGTAATTAAATGACTTTACAACATTAAAATGAGAGTCACATTGCCTAGGAAGGCACAAGAACCAATCTAAATGTGCAAGACACATTACAACACTAGTTTAACATTAAGTTTATCTTACAAGCTTTCTAAATTGATGTAATAATGTTATAAAACACATTTTATAATGTTGAATGAGGGATAAATGGGTTCATTAAGTCTATAAAAGTGTGAAAGAATCTTACAACACTTTACAACACTTTTACAAGACATCGATAAAAGCATGTTATTCAATCTGCAAGGGTCTAAGACCTAGTGTGGATACATAAAATTCCTCACAACACTAGATTAATGCCGCATTAAGTCCATTTTATCATGAATTAATCCCATATCAAGCAAAGAGTCATTTTTTCTATAACACAACATGCCTAAGAATTGGTTCTACTTTAACATCATTTTTATCTTAGAACAATGTCGGCCAATATTTTAGCAACACCGTATCTCCACTAGAATCTATCTGAGCTTTTGAAATATTTCACATGGCATTCAACCACTTTTCCCACTAAGAAACTGGAGATACAAGTGGGCCCCTCACGGGATGGCAAGGAGCGCTCAGGATTGACTTGCGTCATTCACCATCAACCATCAATCTCTTTTCTCAAGAAACACATGCCATCCCTGCAGCCTTGTGGGTCCCTCCATGGATTGATAGATGTCATCTTTCCCACTAGCTCGTGTGATTATTTTAATGAAGAAAGAAAATGAATGGATGTGTGGGGAACGATCCTGATAAATACATGCATTGCAATGTCTACCATTGATTTTTCTCAAAGCCACACCTACTAGCCCTTTGAAAGCACTAGTCCCACTACCATACATGATGCACAACCATTGCTCTCTATCCTATGTTTTTAAAATAATACAAAAAAAACAACATAGGCACATGGGGAGTGACCAATATGTATCCACGTTACTTAATGATAGTCATTGATCTTCTTGTAATGGTGCCAAATATCTTCACCAAGGGTACTAGACCCACCAATGCACAATAAACATGCCTAACTCTTGACAACTCGTGAGAAAAAAATAATGACTATAAATTATTGGGTCCATGGGGAATGGTGGTGTTCATCCTTCGATGATCAAATGACTAGCATAAAACCTAATTCTGCACATGCCACAAAAGTTATATAAAAGAAGGGGGCCACTACTAGGTCCACAGGGAACTTGACCCTTGGGCATGAAAACATAAGACTTTAGGAACTTTTATAAAAATTGAGCCTAACCATAGGAAAAATTAATCACTAAAAAGGTACTTGGTGACCAACAAACCTAAACCCAGGGGGTGGTGAAAACAACGATTCCAATGGCATAAAGGCAACTTGAACAACCATAACTTGGGAGCAACAAGTCAATGTAGAATTAGAACATCCAAGGGTTTTATAGGCTTGTAGGTCAATTTTGAGGGGTTTTGGAAACAAAAACCCAAAAAAAATTATGAGGAACACAACCTTAAGCAAAAAATGAGGCTCCAAGCCAAGTATTTGCAAAATTTAAAATGGAACCAAGAGAATTTTAGAGGAATTCCATAAGATTCTATGTCCTCCTTTAAAGAAGAGCACAAAATTTCTTAATCTAAAGAGTCTTGTGTAATTATGACACCTTATACTAAGCAAGAGATATATTTGTTACAAAATAAGGGAACATCTTCTACTATCAATCAAGAAGGTATCTTGTTGATTCTCCTCCAAGATCATTTAATATCTCTCCCTCAAGAACACAAAATAAATTTTAATGTAAGAGTTCATGCTCATTCTAATAATGAATTTTAGGCTTTGGGTAATAAAATTCAACATCTTAATGTTTTTTTTTTCTTCTATTTCCTCTAATTGATACTAATTTTCATTCTATCATGTTTCACATCAATCACCTCAGCTCTCCCTTGTCTTGCACTAATAGGGGGCAAGAGGGTTAGGTAGCCTTGTCCTCGTATGACACTTGTTGTCATCTCTTTTGGCTAGTTGAACACCTTCCATGTATATATGAGATCAAGCTTGGGATGTGGATGACATGCCTTAAGTTGGTCCACATGTGACATAATTTTCTTTCTATTTTAGCATTAAATTTTAGGGGCAACCCCTTATTCATGATGTGGATTTTTTTGGGAAAATATGCCTTGGAATTGGGCTTTTTGAACAAGATCTACTATCTTCTTGTAATTTAAAGTGAATTTGTCACAAAAATGGTGTTAGCAATCTCTTTAAAGTAGGGGAATACATTGACATTATCTTTTGACATTTTTCATGTTTTTTTGTGTGATTTTCTTTCTTCTTGTGATGTGTCCTTTTCTTGGTGGTGTCATTGGGTTTGATTTCCTTTGACAGCATGATATTTCATTTACTTTTCCTCTCTTGGAGACATTCAGCATGATGTTCCCTAAGAAGATACCTTAAACGATCTAAGCAAAGATCCATTTGAACAATCCTTTACTTGTATGTTGTTCATAAGTCCTTAGCATAATGCAACTTTTTAGGCCTTGTGAAGCTCTTCTTTTTTTGTGCTTCCCTATTAAAGTTATTAGAGTGATAGCTCTGGTATGCTTAGTACAATGGAAACCCTAGATAGATGGATAACTTTCTCATTTTATGGCGAGAAGATGACATAGAGGCATGAATTTCTCATTAAGCCATCCATTGGGAAAACTCGCCTAGTGGACAACCTGAGGTTCTACTATCCTAGAGTGAGCATGCATTTAGGAGAAACTACTTAGATGATAGTGGAGGCTTGATCCACCCCTTTTTTTGGGTTTTTGTTTTTGTTTTTTTTTAGTCTTTGACATTGTATATTTGTGTATCTTTTCTTGTTGATGCATATCATACACCTTGTATGTGTCCCTTTGTGCTTATCATGGTTTGGCATTGGATCTTGGATTCTGGGGGGCTTGATCACCCTCCTTGATCTTTTTCATCCTATACTATCCACATTGGTACATTTGGACCCCTCTTGACTACTTTAGTGTGAGTTTGATGCAAGTTTCTTCTCTCACTAAAGTGGGGCTAAATGTAGTGTAGGAAAAAGTATCCCTTTTCACACTTAATTTGAGAATAATTAATATTAAAATGAGCTTATAATGCCTTAATTTAGTATTTTAATATTTTTTCATATTCACATTAAGTTTAGGGCCCTTTAAAATAAAATTGACTTAATTATGCTTTTTTTCATGTTGTAAGGTGTACATTTACACTCACATTACTCTAGGGCTCTATTAATTGATTGAGGTTAATTTTGCCTTAATTGTACCCTTTAATTCAAATCCAAGCCTAATTAAATGCAATTCCCAAGGGATAAAACCTAACATTCATAAATGCTATTACAACACTTAACTTTGGAAGATGTGTGTCCTAGGTAAGTGACCTAGGACCCATTCACCATAGGGAAAATGGGTTCTCACTTAGACCTAGGACCCTAATTTAAACTATGTTTAACAGTGAGAAATGTGTGTCCTAGGTAAGTGACCTATGACCGATTCTTCATAGAGTGAATGGGTCCTCACTTAGACCTAGGACCTAAATTCAAATTATGCTTTTGGCGGCATGTTAATATTTTCAAAACTACAATTCAATGTTAGCTTGTGAAATTTGAATTAAGGATAAACTACTATAAATCTATTTATTTTATCAAATTAACACTAGATTTTCAAGAGCATAATTGGGAGATCAATTACAAGATTCAAGATTATTTTCATGAGTGTTCCAGGGAAGATTTATTCATCATTTGTTGCAGCAATCAAGATCCAACCATGTTGTCAAAGTTATGCAGAGTCATGGATGCTTTTGGATGTAAATTGTTGATGTAGGCTTCATGACTCAATCAAGCATTCAAAGTATCATTTCAAGAAAATATTCAAAGTTAGTATCTTCATCCATTGAATCCAATTCATGCTAGTTACAAATCTACAATCCAAGGTTCAAATAAGGTTTGGTGAGTTGTGACATTGTTCATTCATCATTCCTTCATGTTTTTCTATTTTGAATTTCAAGGTTTAATTTAAAAAATGGGGTTTAACCAAGGTAAAACCCCATTCCCTAAAAAAACAACACTTTTCTCCTCTCTTTATGTATTACAGATTTACAAGTTGAGCGAAAGTTGAAGATCTCAAAGATGTGAAATTGTAAAGTTGTCAAAGTTATCACCTCTCTTGTAATTTCACTAAAATTGGCCTACAAAATATATTTTTGGCTTTCCCATCATGAGATTTGGGAATCTGGGAGTACACACATGGAGGAATAGAACCTAGAAACAAATTTTACAGAGCCCTAGCCAAGACCTATTTTCCATAGGATGAATGAGTCCCAAGAAAGCTTTTTAAAATAGTGTTTTTTGAGAGGTACACAAGATTTTACCTTCTCAGATATGCTAGAATCTTTATTGATTCTTATAGTATTATGCTTCATCTGCAAAACCCACTTTTTACATGTCTTAAATTAAGTCATTTGGTATTTTTAACCCTTCTCCCAAAAGCCATTTTCAATCACTTCTATAAGGACACTTTACACCGAAACAAGACACTTTGGGGAAATTTCTTGAGATAAGTTTTAAGTGTCCTCCACTCATTCAATTTGTGTTAAATAAACTTTTTCTATTATCTATATGGTTAATCTACTCAAATATGGTCTAACAATTTAGTTTTGAGTTGATTTACTATTTTTCGCATGTCTCACAAAAGTGTTGTTTGGCCTAGACCCTCGTCCTAACACAAAAAAGGGGAAATCTAAATATTCCTCAAAGAGTTCACTCACCTAAGGGTAGAAATTGGATTTTTACTTGATGGAACTAGGTATTTGCAGGATCATCATGGAAAAAATAGGCCCTTAAGTGCCAAAAAATTTAGAAAAATCAGAGTTAGGCAATTTGACGTAAAAATTTGAATAAGTTATTTATATTATTTCAAAAATACATAAGAATAGAATCTATATCAAATTGAATTTAGTTTCTAAACTAATAGGTTAAAATTGAAAAAAAAACAAACTATTTGGTGAAAATTTGAATTTTCAATGCAGTAGTACTTAAATTTTAGGGAAAAAATAAGTAGGTGTCTATCTGACCACCCTAACCACAATAAAATGATAATATTTTTTTATAAGATTTTATATATAAGTAGAGAACTCACATTCTAATGTGATGCGTATATTTTTGTAATTTTTTTCCAAGTCAATAATTAATTATGATTTTTTATTACAAATTTTATAAAATATAAAAACTCTTATTTCTGACCATCTTCACTTGGTCAAAACTTCATGAATTTTTATTTATTTTTTACTCCTATAGTATGTGAAGAATAGAATGTAACACATATTTCAGATTCAAAAAATGTGATACCATTTAAAAGCTATAGATGTTTTTCAATCAGCCTATCAATCGGGACTTTAGTCATAATTCAAATAGAAAATGAATAATAATTATTTATTAAATTCAAAGTAAATAATAATTTATATTGGTGGAAAGTTTAGAATCTCCTTTAAAATCCCTTTTTGTTTCATCAATTTTGGGTAAGAAAAAAGTCATCGGCCACATACCCTACACATACCCAACTCATTTCCTAAATTAAATGAAAGAATAGATGGGTTCATTGCACTTATTTTGACCTTTCCATTTATAGTAATTTTGGTGAAACATCCCAAATTTAGTATAAAACCCTGTGTTTGAACCCTACCCCTATTTTTCTATGTTTCCCTTGCTATAGTCGTCCAAGACTTTTTTAATCTCTCTTACTTCTTGCACATTAAATTTAGAAAATAGGAGTGTATCATATTTAAAAAATGAATGTGTCATGTTTATGTTTGAATTTGGAATAGTTTTAGCTTGTGATGCACCTTGAGTGCACACTCCTTATATTTCCTAACTCAATGATTCACCCATTAGTTTGAAAAGGAGGGGGAATAATGAATCTCCTTGATTGATGCCTTGTGAGGAGTTAAAGAATTCTTCTAGGTTGTCATTTATCAAAATGAAAAACATGAAATGTAATATTAAATAACTAACCCTACAAAACCATTTTAGGGAAAACCCTAGTTTTTGGAGCACTTAAATTGGAGGAAGTCCCATTTAACCAGTTATAGGCCTTCATGTCAATCTTGATAATCATTGTTGGGATTATTTTTACTTGATAGAATGTAACATTTCATGGGCTATTAGGGCCCCTTCTACACTATCCTTTCCCAAGAAAAATCCTTCTTACTCATCCATGATTATTCTTGGTATGATCTTGGCTAGTCTAGAGGTGATAGCCTTGGAGAAGATTTTATATATTATATAGCACAATGATATGGGTCTAAAGTAAATGAAGGTAGAAGGTTTCTACTTTTTTGGATTAGTGTTATAAAGCTATTATTTGATTCCTTTAATATATTATTAGTTATCCTTGGTTCCTCTAATGATAATATGATATCTTTCCCATTGAACTCCAAGCCTTTTTGGAAGAAAATGGTAGTAAACCCATATAGACTTGGAGCTCTGTTTGACACCATGGAGAAGACTCCTTCTTTAACTTCTTTAACTGTAAATAGTTTTATAAGGAGTGAATTTTATTCCTTAAATATTAGTGATGGAATATGTTGAATAAATTCATCTATAGTTGTGCTTCATGCTTGTGTCATTTTCTATTGTTATACACATAGTAGATTTGAGAAAAAGCAAGCTACTTCTTAGCTGATAAGTTTTCTTTCCTTTAGATTTATACATGAGGGGGAGGTAGTAATGAATACAATGTTAATCTTTTGTTTTATTTTTGATGATCTAGGTAATCCTACAAAACTAGTTTACAATTCCAGTGAGGAAGGGAAATTGCAAAAATGCTCCTATGAATTTTTTTTGCTTTCTAGGGGTTCGCACGAACTGGGGAGTTTGAATGGACCCAAAAGGGGTTCAAATGGACCTTGGTTTGAGCGAGTCATATTAAATGATGGGTATGATTTTTTTCCATTTTTTAATGATGTAGACAATGGAAAAGAGGGGGTTCGCTTGAACTTGGGTTCATTTGAACCCCCTTTTTCCCCCTTCTCCCCCTCTAGCACCAAATTTCTCTAGAATTTTTCCCTTCGAAGCTTGAATTGGGGATAAAATTGAGGACACTTCATAGAACCAATTAGATGATGGTATTCCTTGGAACTAGTTATCCATTGAATATAATTTTAACATATTTTGGTTTTATTATGTCTCTTTTTTCAGTTTGATTAAACATGGGTTTTAAACCAAAAATCAAGCTCTTTGTTGTGCACATGTGGAAAAATAGCAGATTATCAAAATAAATTTCTTAAAAATATTTTTCAGGCTAGGTATTGATGTCTTTGATTGAGTAAAAATAAATAAATTTGATACATACAAAAAAGGATCTATACGATCTTCCTTTGTCTGAATTTTAATTGCTTTGACTTTGAAATTTGATTAAGGAAAAAATATTCAATAAAAAACTATGAAACCAAATGAACTAGTTAAATATCATAGTTACAAATCTAAATTCAAAAAAATTAAAATTTTATCCTTCATAGAAAAAAAGTTATGGTGAATATGGTGAGCATCACTCTTTAAAATGGTGTTTACTGATAAAAACTACTTTTCGAAGGAGATGGAAAAATAAGTGCAATCTAATTCCAAAAATTTTGAAAAAAATATATTTAGAATCTACAGAAAAAAAAGTCACAAATGACTATTTTACGTCATCTTTAAATTCCTCATGGTTTAGCTACTATAGGTGCCCAAAAGTGAAGATTTAGTTAGAAAAAATTAGTTTAGTGTCCAATTTGCCCAAAAATTGTAAAGTAGTATTGTGGGATCACCCTGATATGTGAAATAGTTTAGTGTTTGTGTATCACCTTATTTGAGCCATTTTTGTTTGGATTTATGCCTCCAACATATCTCTTGTTAAAATCGCTTCTAGTTCTAACTATATGTTTTTTTGCTAGATGAAGAGATATTATTCATTCCATAATGTATAATTTGATTATTTATCTCATATAGTTGTGCTTGAAGAGATAAATTTTGTTAAAAATATTTTTGGAATGTTTCTCATTCTAGGATTAGATTTTATATTTTACATATACTAGCTTTTTGTCTAGCTACAACATTCTTGAGCCAACAATAATAGACCTGCACCTTCCCACCAACACTTAAGTTGAGGTAAGATATGGGGATCTATGAACCACATTTCCTGGAACTTAAAAGATAATATTAGGTGGGAATGTAGGGTCAATTGTATGAGGAGGTGATTTGATCCTACAAATGGAAGAATAGACCACTCTAGAGGGGCTATTTTGCATCCCAATATATAAAGATCAAAAATTTATCTAATCGTTATGTAATCAAGAAGAATTTTTTTCTCTTGTTTGTCTATGTAAATGTACCATTTTACAGAGGATGGTCTAATAGGTCAGTTTTTGATATGTAATATTTAAAGCATTCCACAACCTTTGGCATGGATTATGCCCCCTCTTTTTTCGTTGTGGTGAAAGATTGCATTAAATTTCCCTCCCAACATTTTTTTTCCTCTTTTAGGATTGATAGGGATAGGACATCCCAAAAGAAAATTTTCCTCACTATTGATGTTGGAATATATGTATTAATGAGCCTAAAGCTTAGGTCAAAGGATGCTATCTTATTTAGCATCCAATGCTACATTTAAAAAATTAGTTCCACCTGGGTATTTTTGTCATTCCACAACATTTCTACGCCCCTTGAGGCATCTTGTGCTAGAGAATGTAGAAAATGTCATGTTTTCTATTTATTGAAAACTTCTTGTGCTTGTTCATTAGTAAATCTTATTTGTTGAAGCATAAAAATGGTTCCATCACAAAATTCAAGCTAACAGTTTATAAAGAAATTTTGTTAGGGTTGTTCTAACCCCTAACATTCTAGGATAGGAATCTCATTGATCTCAAGGATAGAAGTATGACCTCTATGATGTAATATTTTTATCCAATGTGGCTTGGGTACCATCCTCTATTTCATTGATAGTTTTATTGATTTTTGGGGGAGATGAACTCTTGTTAGGGGTGTTTTAGTTGAACTTTGAAAGAATATTCTTTCTATTTTTAGTAATTGATATGGTTTAAGGAAAATCATATTCTACATTCCTATTGAATGCTTCCTCTACAAATTGATCAAATAATTTTGTTCCTTCTTGAAAAATGAGGTTGTGTACAATTTCTACCATTTGTTCTTCTGACATGGGCTCTTGTTCTTCTTCAAATATTTTCTCATTTTCCATTGGTAAAACTTTGCAATGATTGAAATCTGCTAGGGGTGATTGGATCTAGAAAATGTGTGTTAGAAATCATTTATTTGTTGGAAAATGTAATTTTTCCTCTTGGGAAGGAGGCTAGGGAATATCTTGTACTATTGGTGGTTGATGTGTTCCATTTGGGTCATCTAACCTTAGAAATATTTGTATATCAGGATCCATTGACTTAGGAAATATATCATTGCAACCAATTTTTCAAGGGAGGAGTTCCCCATCAAACTACATGTACTACACTTCAAGTATGTCTTCACTTGGAGTGATGCTAGATGTTGGAGAGATTCTACATGGAGAATATTTGTTTTGTGTTGTTCCTTCCCATTTTTAGAAGTGGAAGTGATACCTAAATTAAATTTATTATCACTAGCTAAATAGATGAGGAAAGTTTTCAGAGTAGAATTAGAAGCCACAAAAGAGGAGTGTTTCCTCTTTGATGGACCAAGTTCTAGATCTGAGAAGAATAATTTGGTGAGGAAGGGAAAGAGTTCCCTACATGTTCTTATATTTCCATATTTTTTATTATGGTTATCATCAGATGGTGCTATTGCTGACAACCCAAGCTCTTTCTAGGATAAGGGAAGAGAAGTAGTAGATGTATATAAATTTTGAGGTATGGTTTACTTCTATAACATTGAGTTTTTTTCTAAGTCAAGAGATTACAACATTGGTTTTCACCCTATTCCTTTCTCTTTTGGAGGCACATTGGTTGGATATATAGAAACAAAAATGAGGAAGGGTGACCAAAGGAATGGAATGTGGAGCATAAGATAACTAGGCTTTGTAACTTAAGATGCTACTTCCAAGGCTCGTGCTTTAAGTGAATGATCAGGTTTTTTGGGAAACACTTTTTAGCATTCAAGAGGACATAGATATTGGTTGGCTTGTAGGAATATTCGACAAACTCCTAATCAATTTTTTGAAAATTTTGAATGTTGGAACCAATGACTTCTAAGATTTGGGGATCCCTATATTCGAGTGAGAGGTTTTTCAACTAAATCCATATGGGTATTTAATGAATGGAGGTTGATGTAGGGTTGAAATAATGGGTTTAGGGTTGGAGATATAATCCTTTCCCATTAAAGAATATATTTTTTTATTTAATGGCTTTATCATGATGTGCTCTATAGTTCAAAATAGAAAGAAAGAAATTGCTATCCTTGTGAATGTAAATATTTTTCTAAAACCTCCAACTATTGGTTGTGAGCCAATGCTTCTTGAGTATTAATGGAAAGGATGCAGTTGAAGGTATTACCTATAACTACATGGATTTTAATAATGGAAATGAAAGGAAGCAACAAGTCTTTAGAGATGTGCACTTATTATTTTTGATTGAGCAGATGAATACAAAGGTGTAACCTGATAATGATGTTTTGAGAGTCATGTTGTTTTAGGCAACCTTTTACTATATTAAAGAGTTAGGAGGCTTGAAGTATGATTGTGGGAGCTCCATTTTATTTCTCTTCCTATATTTTTATTGTGGGGTTTGGATCCCAACAACATAATGTCGGGGAAAGTGGCAACAGTGTTCCATTTCCCTACCAATAAGAATCTAGAGTAACAAAGAAATGATAGGGTGGGGAACATGAGGTAAATGTAGACAAGGCCCACTAGGCCGTGAGAAAACTATAGTCTAGCCATGGGTGATTCTTTACTTTTCCCCCTCTTAGAGGATATTGTAGGACACCACCATGAATAAATCAAGAAAAAACTAATTAAATAAAATACTTAATTCCTTAAAAAATGAAAATATGTAACCATAGCCATTTTTATTACACTAAAAATAGAATTTTATATTAAAATTCTAAATATCTTAGAAATTTTTTTTAAGAAATTTGGAAAGAAACAAAATGAATGTTTACAAAATATGACATCCTTTGGCATCATATTCCAAGCTCTCAAAAAATTAATTTTCGCTATACATGTTTTTAAATTTGAGGTATTTTACTATCCACCATAGTAAACTACAAGGAAATTTATATATCATCCATATAATATAATCAAAAATGAAATTTAATTGGAAATTGAAATCATTAAAGAGATATTTTTTTATAAATACCTTTCTATTGAATTTGTTCATAATTTTTTTTGCAGGCTATTGTATTAAAAATCAACCTTTCAAACTATTCACTTTCAATTATTATTTCATGAATTTTTAGACCATATTTTATATGACTAATTTAAGTATGGTAGGAAAGATGCTAAAGGTTGAGGAGTTTAGAATTACATCTGACATTAATATTTTTTTCTTAGGAAAATAATGTTTTTCAATAATCATATGTTGAACATATCTTGTAATCACAATAGTTTGTAAAACATATTTTCTAAGGTACTATATCAAATATTTCATATTCCTTCTTAATGATTCTATAGTATGTATACATGTATATTGGGGAACCCTAAAGAATATTATTTGATAAAAATTACCTTTTATAATTTAATAAATTTCTATAGTATATGTACCATAGAAAAAAGGACTTGTTGCTTGACATGGGAATAATTCATGATAAATTGGACTTAATGAGGCCTCGATTCAAGTGTTGTGATGGAAGTTCATGCTTTTCTAGACTTAATGAACCTATTTCTCCCTAATTCAACATTATAAAATGTATTCAAATGCATTATCACATCAATTGAGAAGGCTTGTAAACTAAATTTGAGTTCAACCTAGTGTTGTAATGCGTTTTACACATTCACATTCATTCTTGTGCCTTCCTAGGCTATGTTGACCTCATTTTAGTGTTGTAAAGTGTATTTAATCACACTTTCACATTGAATTTTGTGTCCCAAGGCCTAATTGAATTTTACATCATCAATAATAGGCCCCTATTACCCCATATTGTGTATCCCAAGGCTTAAACTGATCAAATGACCGACAAAGTTACAATTTAAACATTATTTACTTATCTCCTAGTACCCTAGGTATCAAAATGGCCCCTATGGGACCCATTCACCACGGGTGGAAAATGTGTCCCATTTGACCCAATTTTTACCTTTTAGCAGGAAAAATTGAAATTTAAGTTTATTACTTTCACATGTGGGACTTGAGGATCCAATTTTTGAGATAATAAGGTGAAATGCCTATAAATATAAGTATTTTAACACTAATTCACATCTCTTATTCATTATTCATCAATCATTCTTCCATCTCAAGACAAGAAAGTTAGGGTTTCATCATTTCAAGTCATTAAGATAGTAATTTTTTAGACATTCAAGGATATATTATTCATGTTTTGTTGTAAAAATTTAAGATCAAACATTATGGCAAGGTAATCAACTCCATTATTGAATGTTTCATTCCATTCTCTTATCATTTTGGTTTAATTACATAAAAGGGATTTGAGCAAGGAAAACCCCCATGCCCTAACATCTAACATTTCTTCTTCTCTTCTTGTTTGTTTATAGATTTAGGTCTCTTTGAAGCTTGGAAACCGTTAAAAATAAAGTTGGAAGGTTTTTCAAGTCTCCTCTTCATTCAACAAGTCAAAATATCAACAAAAACTCATTTTCAAGTTTAGAAATCAGAGTTTTGAAAGCAAACACCTATAGAGAATCAAAGTGCAGACCAAGAGCTCCAAATTCCACCTTTGAATATTCAAAAATTGAAAAGTGGAATAATTCTCCATGGGTGGTGAATGAGTCCCACTATAGGGTCAATTTTCAGTTTTCTACAATTTTAGATACCCTTTTATCTGAAATAGGTTCTAGCACAGTTTTGCAAAATTGGGACTAATTCAAATAGAATAGCAAATGAGTTCCACTAGGCTTAAAAATTAGCATCAATAGCATTCCAAAATCCATTTCTAGTCTCCATCCATATTCTAGGTCCACACTTTTAGTTTCATCAAGTCTAGTTACAATTTGCATTCATTTCTAGGTGTTTATGCATTACACAATGTGTTTTCAAAAATTACTCATATCCCTAGTTTACATTCATTAATCAATTAATCTTATTATTTTCTTGCATTCAAACATTTTGTAATGCCCCGTTGTGTGAACGGAAAAGGACAACAAAATACCGTACAATTTTTATTGAAAGTGAAACATTGCATAAGATGGAAATGTACAACCTTAACATGAAAAGCAATTATGCACTTTCAAAGTTATCTACATCCTCTGGGGTACATGGAACGGTCATTAAAAACACTAAACATTTATCCAAATGAAAGTGAAAGAGAAAACATAAGGATAACATATATTCATCCATGATTATTAGAGAGGAAAAATGATACAACATTTTATTATGATTCAATTCATAGTGTCATGATACAATTGTGGAGCATACTTCCATAGATACACCACATCATAGATACAATCATACATCACAAAGTGCTTCCCTTATATCAACGGGAAGAGTGTATTGAGTACAAGAATGATACAACAATGAAAATTAAGGTACAAAATGTGGAACAGTCTCCAACCAAGTGAATCTCTAGAATTTTGCATCCACATCTACATTGTGAACACATCCTAGGAACCCAATGGGTGCATAGCATGTTCCACCCGACCACATGGACCCAAAGGTCCATGTCCCATGCTAGGAGATAACAAGAAAGGATCCTCAGCTAAACAAGGTCAAGCAGACAAGGCTAACATCAACTCTGATGTAAAGCAACATCAAGCAAATACATCAACACTTCCAGATGCTACCGAGCAAAGGAAAGTAAATGGATACTATGGGAGAGTGTCATCGCATGGCCTTACATGGATTATCTAGGCAACCTATCACAAGGTACCACCTCCATCTATGGTTATCCAAGCTACCTATCTCAAGGCACCACACCATAGGGTGACTCATGCTGGACCACTTACCTTTCTTGAGGACAAGATAGTGATCTTACTGACCAAGTCTTCTCATCCCATCCTTAGTCTGTGAAAGCACTAATGGTATGGGTGAGGCACATAATTAATCTTATTTAATGTTTATCTACCAAAACCCACTAGTTTACTGATTATATTATCACTTGTTTAGGAAACTCTTCCATGGGTTACCCTAATAGCCACTTTGTGCACTAAGCCCCCTGAAGAGCCACCCTCCCCAAGAGTTCCAAAATAAAGCTCACAACCATAAGGGGTGTACCAAACATAAGGGCCATAAAATGAAAGCATGTGCGAGGGATGTACCATCTTGCTCATAGTCACAACCAAAATGCAAAGAAATTGTAGAACAATGTATACCCACGAGCTCAAAATAGGATTATAATCAATAGAACACAAAGGTCTATTCAAGAGAAAATTCAACACACACAAAATGTTCGCATCACCTCTGGAAGTCTAACAACCTATAACCCATTGCTATCGAAAATGAAGTAACTTAAACATTTGGGTTCCCATCATATCCAAAATATATCTATTCATAAAAATTAACTCAATAGAAAAATAACCAACGGGATGAAATAATCAACATGGAACCACTAGCATGCATAATACCAAGAGTATCTAGATTAAATAGATAAGTATCTAAAAACATGTACGAGATCAACTATAAATGTCCATTCATATAAACATAAGCGCAATTCAATCCTACTAAAGATAATGAAAAGAATTATTAAATGATTAACTATCATTAAACACATTTTGATCATACTATCTTCTACATAGATAAACACTATGAAACCCTACAGTAGATAAACCGTCTAATTTCTCTTAATTTAAGTTTCCTAACCTATACCTTATTTTATTTCAAAATTATTAATATTAAAATGTAACCTCTATATTTGTTATCTCAAAATAATAAATTTAATTAAAATGTAGCATATTGGTTTCCTTCAAATGAACAAATTAAATCATAATATAACATCTGTAATTGCTAACTTAAACTAAATATATTTAATTCAAAAATATAACATTTACGCAAATTATAAATTTAATATTAGAGGAATTGTAATTAAATTAAATTCTAAATGGACTTAAAACTAATTTAAATGCACTTGTCTCTATATCTATAATTACAATAACCTAATCAGGTAAAATCATGCCTTTCTTACATGATGAAATAAATTCACCAAACAATTAACTTTATGCTTTACCATCTATTTACACCACACATTATTTAAATTATTTCACTTTTATTTAACTAAAACATTTTATTGATATCCACAAATAAAAGCTTTTAGACTATAAAATATTGTAGTTTAAGTTAGATTTCCAATCCATAATTGTGAGTAATAAATACCTATTAGACTCAAATGATCATATATTTATCCTTAAAATCAAAATTTTAAAATATGAATATGAATATTAATATTCAACACTTTACAATTCCAATTTAACAAAAGATATTATAGAGTAACATTCACTTTCCAATATAGCCTAACTAATTTATTTATCTACGTTGAAAGATTGATATAAATAACTTAATTGAATATAAAGAAGTCAATTTTGCTATAGAAATTCTTCACTAGCTTATTTGGAGAAAAAACAGAATCAAATCAAATCCGATAAACTACTTACATTATAAAACATAATTAAATCAAAATTCTGTAAATATATTTTTATACATAGACATAGACATACAAATATATACATGTATATGAACTTGCGTATAAACACAAACAATTAACTTTAATCTTAACATTAGAAATATTATAATAGATATACATTTATATAAATATGAATATTATATTAAAATAAATATATATATAGTCCCTCGCCTTACTCTTAAAGTATTACCTAATAAAATACTTCTAAATATACTTAAATCCCTACATAAATTCCCTTAATTCTTTATTCGATAAACTATCTTTTATAAAATTCTCCTCTTTCTTTTACTTTGTCCTTTCTTATGAGCAGAGATTAAAAACTTATAAAGTGAGGGCATGTTTTTTTTTTAAAAAGGAAATGATTTCCATTCAATATGGAATGGAGGGGAAAAGTATCTACATGGTAAAATTGGTAGGCCAGATTGCAATATGCGAAGCATAGAGAAGGCACATGAAATGTTGGCAGAATGGCTCAAAGAAATGTGATCTGAAGGAATGCAATGATTGCAGGATATGTACGAAAAGGACGTTAATATGCCACTTGGGTTTCAGAATTTGGAGTTGAAGAATGATAACTCCAAAACACAGAAAATGCAACTGGGGTTAGCTCCAACGTATGTACTGATGTTGCATACTCATATAACGACAATTATGAAGATGAGATAGTGAAAGAAAAACCCAAGGTCGAGTTAAATGGAGGAAAATCAGGCATCTCAAGGAGGAAGGTGATTGCAGGACATGAAAAAGATGGATTTATCGAAAAGGCTTTAGAAACTTTTAAGCAAATGAAATTAACAGGTTACAACTTCGAGACTTCAAGAGCTATGGCTGAGACAGGTTGGCAATGGCAAAAAAGAGATATTATTTAAACTTCTACAACATTTTACTTTCACGTACTGCAGATGTGACGGATTTCCAAGGAATCAGGAAGGTTGTTTCGCCTTTACAGTCGCCTATGTTCAAGTGTTGCGGCTGGGACGGGTTGGCAATGGCAATAGAGAGATTATATAACCCTCTACAGGCTCCTAAGTTCAAGTGTTGTTGCTGAGACAGGATGCCATAACCAGGTATGCGAACTGTATGACAGAATTCCACAAGGTAAGGGGTCTCAAGGATTGCAGACTACGCACAAAAAGGGTTAAAAGATAGGTTGTGAATGGATTCAAAGGGGCTGTCTAATTTACTACCAGAAGTCATGAGTAAATGTTGCGGTAGTGATTGATTGCCAAAGGTATAGTCAATTTAAAAACAATAGTTAGAGAAATACCCCAAATGCCACTCGTAAAAGCAATAAATGGTTTACAACCAACGAATGAAAGGGTCTAAATTAAAATAGCACATGGAGCGTAAAAAAAATAGAAATCTCCTTCACCCTTCTACCGTTTACGTCAGATTAATATTTTATTTCATCCCTTTAAATAGTTTAAATTTAAATTTAAAATTTATCAAATGATTTAAATTTAAACTTTAAATATCCATCATTCTAAAATACAAATTTGTATTTCATTTGCGTTTCAATATAATTATAATCTTAACATTAATTTAATATTTTAATTATTAAAATTCTTTTAATAATTTAATTTATTACTATAATTAAATTCATACTATAAAAAAAATGAACTATGAAGCTCAAAACAAGGCCTAAATGAACATAAACAATCACTATGCCTGATACTTGAACACATTAATTATCCAATTATTAATAATAATATGCATCCAAATAAAATGATAAACACATCAAGATTTATGACTTTAAATGATTGACATGATACAGTACAATACCGTAACAAGACAAAATATTGATAGATGACATCATCAGACATTGACAAGATGATAGACATAGACGGGGATACTTCCTTGGAAAATTTGTAAACCACATCATACCATTGGGTATTTATGAGGCTCGCCCTATCCTGCCAGTGCAGGTGGAATCGTGGCTTGGGTACCTACAACCCTGCATAAAAACAAGTGTTGAAACAAACAACATTTATATATCTAATGCCATACACACCATGAAAGAGAATTGCAGTGTGGCAGGGCGCTCACGGATAAGTGATGCAACACTGTCCCTCTCACTCAAACCTTAATCAAACATCATTATAATAAATATCATGAAACAAGAAATAAACAATTTACATAACCATACAATATCACATAATCAAATAAAGACAAACACCATGCTCCATTATATCATCATCATCAAACAGTGTCATGTGCTTCCAAGTAAAACACATAAGTTGAATAGGAAAAACAATCACCAATGAAATATCAAGTATGCATCAAACATAAACAATATCCACACAATATCATAAGAGAATAGTAACACAAAAGGCACTACATCCTCCCCCCTAGAACTAGGCTTCCTCTTGGAAGCCGAAAAACAAAAAAGGAAAAGACTCTCAAGTGTTGGACGCATCCTCCCATGTTGTTGATGACTCATCATTAGGGTCCCATTGGACCCACACCTACTCAATCTCTCTACCCCTGAGAACAACTCTCCTGTATTGAAACATGACGACGGGCTCGAGTGCCAGCTGTCCGTCCCGACCTGCAATGCATTCCAATCAAGCACGTGTGGGACATCTTGATAATAGGGCCTGGTTACAGTAACATGGAACACATCATGGATGCATGATAGACTGGGTGACAAGCTTAGGCAGTAGGCAACATGACCAATTCTCTCTAACACTTAAAATGGTCCCACAAAATGAGGCATGAGCTTAGAACCCTTCCCATAACAAATTGGGCTCTTATGTGAATGCACTCGAAGGAAAAGTCGATCTCCAACTGCAAATTGTCATTCAATCCTATGCACATCAGTGTACTTCTACCTATCCCGAGCTGCTACAAGATGCTCTCAGATGCGAGCAACCTGCTGCTCCATATCCTAAAGCATTTTGGTTCCAAGGAGAACCCTATCCTCTAAACGATCCCAACTCAAAGGGGTCTAACAAGGATGGTCGTAGAATGCTTGAAAAGTGGCCATGCCGATCAAACTATGGTAACCATTATTGTAGGAAAAATTGACTAACTACAAATAATACTCCCAATGGGATTGTTGGTCCATCACATACATATGGAGCATATCCTTGAGCACCTACTTGACCCTCTCGATTTGACCATTTGTTTCCATATGGTAAGCATAACTAAAGTTCAATTGAGTCCCTAAGGACCACTGTAGGGATATCCATAAAGCAAATGTGAACACCAGATCTCTATCATAAATGATTCTTTGTGGGATTCCATGCAATTGAAAAATGTCCTCCATGAACACTTTGGCTACAGAAAAAGCAATATAGGAGGATAATACAAGAGAAAAATGGGCTACCTTGGTCAATCTATCAATAGTGACCATGATAGCATCATGCCGCCTAGAAGACATAGGTAAGCCGACAATGAAGTCCACTGAGATAATGTCCCATTTCCATTCTAGAACAAAATGAGGCTACAACAAACCTATAGGAGGATGGTGCTTAGCCTTAACCCTCTAACATTCCAAACACCTAGCCACAAAATATGCGATATCTCTCTTCATTCCTTCCCAAAAGTATAGCGAATGAAGATTCGCATACATTTTCTTAACTCTGAGATGTGCGGAATAAGGCGCTTGATGGGCTTCAGTCAAGATTAGGGTGTGAAGACCCTCAGCAGGAGGTACATACATTTGACCCACATACCAAAATTTTTTGTCACAATCCAATGAGTAACGAGGATACTTTTCTTCCAAAGCTCTGCTAGACTCCATTTCTAATTTCACCTCTTCATACCAACTATCTGAGGAAAGAGTGGTGAGGATTTGGCTGCTCAAATATACTCTGAGAGTTAATGTAGCTATCTCATTCCTTCGTCAGCTCAAATCATCTACCACCACATTTTCTTTTTCCTAGATGTACTTTACCTCAAAATCATATTTGCATAGGAATTCCATCCATCTTCTTTGTCTCGCATTCATGTTCGGTTGTGTAAATATGTACTGCAAGCTACGATGATCACTATGCAACTTGAACCGATGCCCCAATAAAAAAGTGCCTCCATCTAATAAGGGCATGACTAATAGCGGCTAACTCCAAATCATGCATAGGGTAATTTAGCTCATGGTCCTTGAGCTTGCGGGACTCAAATGCAATCACCCGACCTTCTTGCATCAAAATGGCTCCTAAGCCATCCAAGGAAGCATTTGTATAAACTACGAATTCCCTAAAAGGATCAGGGACTGCTAAGATCAGTGCACTGGTCAAATTTTTTTGAAGGGTCTGAAAAGTTAACTAAAACTATTCTGACCATATAAATTTTTTCCCTTTCCTCTAAAGGGTAGTGATGGGATGGGAAATCCTCAGAAATCCCTCCATGAACTACCTATAGTAGCCTACCAACCCCATAAAACTATGGATCTCAAGAACATTTGTGTGAGGAGGCCAATCTACAATGGCTTGGATCTTTGAAGGATCCACATAATTACCTTCACCAGAGATGACTTGACCCAAGTACTTAACTTCAGACTTATAGAATTCACACTTCGACAAATTAGCATACAACTTATTATCTCTAAGGCACTATAGCACCTGTCTTAAGTGCTCTTTGTGCTCCTCCATGGTTTTTGAGTATATTAGGATATCATCAAAGAACACTAGAACAAATCTATCCAAATAGGTTTGGAAGACTCCATTCATTAGGCTCATGAAAACTGATTGTGCATTTGTCAACCCCAACAACATAACAGTGAATTGATAATGCCCATACCGAGTGCAGAATGCTATTTTGTGAATATTAGCTTCGACTATCCACAATTGATGGTAACCTGACTTAAGATCTATCTTTGAAAATACCTGAGACCCTTTTATCTGATCAAATAGATCATCAATTCTTAGAAAAGAGTGTCGGTTCTTCACCATCACCTTGTTTAACTGCCTATAGTCGATGCACAAATGAAGGGAGCCATCCTTCTTTACAAATATTACTAGTGCTCTCGACGGGGATACACTAGGATGAATGAACCCTTTTTCTGAAAGATCCTCTAACTGCAGACGGAGCTCCCAAAGCTCTTGAGTTGTCATCTTATATGGAGCCCGAGATATAGGTTTAGCCCTAGGTACAAGATCAATCCTAAAGTAAATGTCCTACTTAGGTGGCATTCCCAGAATTTCACTCATAAAAATATCTACAAAATCCTTAAGGAGAGGATAGTCATCCAATGACACCACTTGAATCTCTCCCAAATCCAAGTCATTGACTGACATAGAAAGCAACTAAAAACCCTGACGGAAACATCTCTTCAGTTGCATAGCAGAAATCATCTGTAAAGAGATGGGTCTTTGTATGACAATGATTTCCACTTCATTTCCTAAATCATCTACACAATGCACAGCCTTGCAGTGACAATCTATTATAGCTAGGTGAGCATTCAATCAATCCATACCTAAAATGACTTCATAGGACCCAAGAGGTAGGATTTGAAGGTACATCGACGTCACGAACGACCTAATTTTCAAAACACAACCTTGAACCAATGATTCAACTTCTATCTTTGCCCCAGAGGCCAATTTGACTTGCCACTTATTGCCTTGCCTTGATGCCACCAGTCTACAATGCTCTACTACTGAAGGGGAAATAAATGAATCTGATGCACTAGAATCAAAGAGAATAGAAATACTAGTGCCTTGCAACACACCTGTTACCTCAACCATCACAAAGATTATCAACCATCACAAAGACTCGATGAGATCTTCCCACATCGCCTACCATCAACTCAAAAGTGGTTGGCCTCTGACTAAACCCCGAAGACTTCTTCTATGGACATTATCTAGTAATATGCCCCTATTGACCATAGGAGAAACAACCTTTATCTCAACCAAAACCTCTACCTCTTGATGGTACACTTGACTACTGATAACTACTCAGAATGGGAGCTGATTGTGAGCTCTGAGTAGGCTGCTCAAAATGATTATGCTGCCAACTCTGATTATTTTTTAACTGAGTTCTATTGCTCTTCTACAATTGAGAACTTTTATGCTTAGACTACAATTGTTGCTTTTTTTGTCTTCCCTTAGAAGGTGCATGATGACTCGTAGAAGATCCTGTAGCTTGAGGTTTCCCACCTTATGATCCAGAACCAAACGTAGGTGCACAACCAATCTGCACACCGAGTGACCTCCCCATGCATTGGCCAAATTTTCCTCTACCAAACGTGCCTTCTCAATGGCTACCTCCATGGTCTTTGGCTCAAAGACCTGAACTCCTCCACTTATTTGAATGTTTAAGCCCCTAACAAAATGTTGAACCAACATCGCCTCATCATTGCCAATTCTTGCATACTGCTTGAGCTCATAGAATCAGCATTCATACTCATCAATTGACATTTCCATTTGTCTTAACTCATGAAACTCATCAGATCGGTGTTGTCTCTAGTGATATCAGAGGAATTGAGCCCTAAATCTCTCCAAAAACAATTCCCAAGTCACCATGCTAATGTTCAAGTGTAGCTTATGTTCTTCTAGATGCCACCATGTAGACGCAAATCCTCTAAGGTGCATGATGGCTCACCTAGCTAGGGTATTACTACCATATAGATGCATCACAAAGCAATGATCCAAGTCTATTAACCAAATTTTTGCCTCAAGCCCTCTACTAGCACCATCAAAAGTTGAAGGATGGGCTCTCAATAGATCCCCCATATGCCCAACCACTACAGAATCCTACTCTACTGTAATGATCCTTCTTAGGGACCTCTCCCTTTCCCTCTCTACTTGTTGCTCCCCTCCTGGCCTAGGGCCTAAATGACCAAGAATCTCCTCCAACAACTGTCGTAACTACATTCCTTCTATCCCTTGATTTGCTAAATTCAGAGCTCCTCCTCCTTCTGGATGATTTTGAGATTCTTGTTATTCCTCACGTTCTGATTCAAGGGAACTTTGTGATAGAGTATTTTCATGGTTGACTCTACAAGGACCACCTCCTCGACCTCTGCCACCACCACGATCTCTAACACGAGGCATGTTCCTGTGCAACATCAGAGAGGAACATGTCTGATCAAGAGTTAAATGCAAAGGTTAGCTTAATGGGCATACCTAACCTAGATTACCCAAAGTTGCAAACCTGGCTCTGATACCAATGATGTAACGCCCCGCAGGTGCGAACTCCAAAAGACAACAAAATATCGTACAATTTTTTTTGAAAGAGAAACATTGCATAAGATGGAAATGTACAATCTTAAAATCAAAAGAAATTATGCACTTGCAAAGTTATATATGTCCTCTAGGGTACATGGAACGATCATTACAAACACTAAACTTTTATCCAAATGAAAGGGAAAGAGAAAACATAAGGATAACATATATTTATCCATGATTATTCTAGAGAAAAAATGATACAACATTTTATGATGATTCAATTCATAGTTTCAAGATACAATTGTGGAGCATATTTCCACAGATACAACACTTCATAGATACAATCATACATCACAAAGTGCTTCCCTTATATCAACGGGAAGAGTGTTTTGAGTACAAGAATTATACAACAATGAAAATTAAGCTACAAAATGTGGAACAGTCTCCAACCAAGTGAATCTCTGGAACTCTGCATCCGCATCTACATGGTGAACACATCCTAGGAACCCAATGGGTGCATAGCATGTTCCACCCGACCATATGGACCCGAAGGTCCACGTCCTATGCTAGGAGATAACAAGAAAGGATCCTCAACTAAACAAGGTCAAGCAGACAAGGCTAACATCAAGTCTGATGTAAAGCAACATCAAGTAAGTACATCAACACTTCCAAAGGCTACCAAGCAAAGGAAAGTAAATGGATACTATGGGAGAGTGTCATCGCATGGCCTTACATGGATTATCTAGGAAACCTATCACAAGGTACCGCCTCCATCTATGGTTATCCAGGCTACCTATCTCAAGGCACCACACCATAGTGTGACTCATGTGAGACCACTTGCACTTCATGAGGACAAGGCATTGATCTTATCGACCAGGTTTTCTCATCCCATCCTTAGTCTATGAAAGCACTAACAGTACGGGTGATGCACATAATTAATCTTATTTAATTTTTAGCTACCCAAACCCACTAGTTTATTGATTATATTATCAATTGTTTAAGAAACTCTTACATGGGTTACCCTAACACTGACTTTGTGTGCCGACCCCCATGAAGATCCACCCTCTCCAATAGTTCCAAAAAAAAGCTCACAACCATAGGGGGTGTACCAAAAATAAGGGCCATAAAATGAAAGCAAGTGTGAGACATGTACCATCTCGCTAATAGTCACAACAAAAATGCAAATAAATCATGGAACAAGGTACACCCACGAGCTCAAAATTGTATTACATTCAATGGAACACAAAGGTCTATTCATGAGAAAATTCAACACACACAAAAGGTTTCCATCGCCTCTAGAAGTCTAACAACCTATCAGCCATGGCTATCAAAAATGAAGTAACTTAAACATTTGGGTTCCCATCATCTCCAAAATATGTCTATTCATAAAAAGTAACTCAATAGCAAAATAACCAAGAGGATGACATAATCAACATGGAACCACTAACATGCATAATACCAAGAGTATCCAAAATAAATAGATAAGTATCTAAAAACATGTACAAGATCAACTATAAATGTCCATTCATATAAACGTAAACACAATTCAATCCTACTAAACATAATGAAAAGATAAACACTATGAAACCCTACAGTAGATAAACCGTCTAATTTCTCTTAATTTAAGTTTCCTAACCTATACCTTAGTTTATTTCAAAATTATTAATATTAAAATGTAGCCTCTATATTTGTTATCTCAAAATTATAAATTTAATTAAAATGTAGCATATTAGTTTCCTTCAAATGAATAAATTAAATCAAAATATAACTTTTTTAATTACTAACTTAAACTAAATTAATTTAATTCAAAAATATAACATTTACACAAATCATAAATTTAATATTAGACGAATTGTAATTAAATTAAATTCTAAATGGATTTAAAAGTAATTTAAATGCACTTGTCTCTATGTCTATAATGACAATAACCTAATCAAGTAAAAGCATGCATTTCTTACTTGATGAAATAAATTCATGAAACAATTAACTCTACGCTTTACCATCTATTTTCACCACACATTACTTAAATCATTTCCCTTTTATTTAGCTCAAACATTTTATCGATATCCACACATAAAAGCTTTTAGACTATAAAATATGGTAGCTTAAGTTAGATTTCCTTAATCCATAATTATGAGTAATAACTACCTATTAAACTCAAATGATCATATATTTATTTTTAAAATCAAAATTTAAAATTATCACTATGAATATTAATATTCAACGCTTTACAATTCTAATTTAACAAAAGATATTATAGGGTAACATTCATTTTCCAATAGAAGCTAACTAATTTATTTATCTAAATTCTTCACTAGCATATCTGGGGAAAAAATAAATCACAAGTTACATTACCTGATTATTTGCCGATAAACTACTTACATTATAAAATAGAATTAAATCAAAATTCCGTAAATATATTTTTATACATAGACATAGACATACAAATATATACATGTATATGAACTTATGTATAGACACAAACAATTAACTTTAATCTTAACATTGAAAATATTATAATAGATATACATTTATATAAATATGAATATTATATAATATATATATATATATATAGTCCCTCGCCTTATACTTAAAGTATTACCTAATAAAATACTTTTAAATATACCTAAATCCCTCCTTAAATTCCCTTAATTCTTTATTCGATAAACTACTATCTTTTATAAAATTCCCCTATTTCGTTTACTTTGTCCTTTCTTATGAGCAGAGATTAAAAACTTATAAAGTGAGGGCATGTATTTTTTTTTAAAAGGAAACAATTTCCATTAAATATGGAATGGAGGGGAAAAGTATGTACATG
Organism: Sequoia sempervirens; assembly: GCA_007258455.2. Taxonomy (NCBI): domain Eukaryota; kingdom Viridiplantae; phylum Streptophyta; class Pinopsida; order Cupressales; family Cupressaceae; genus Sequoia; species Sequoia sempervirens. The sequence continues at coordinate 74,920 of VDFB02158136.1, read as the reverse complement.
GTAAAATTGGTAGGCTAGATTACAATATGCGAAGCATAAAGAAGGAGCATGAAATGTTGGCAGAATGCCTCAAAGAAATGTGATCTCAAGGAATGCAATTATTGCAGGATATGTACAAAAAGGACGTCAATATGTCACTTTGGGTTTCAAAATTTGTAGTTGTAGACTGGTAACTCCAAAACACAGAATTATTCATCGTTCCTTGCTGACACTATGGTTGCTAAGGATTAAAGGCCTAAAAATGCAACTGGGGTTAGCTCCAACGTATGCACTGGTGTTGCATACTCATATAACGATGATGATGAAGATGAGATAGTGAAACAAAAACCCGAGGCCGAGTTAAATGGAGGAAAAGTAGGCATCTCAAGGGGGAAGGTGATTGTAGGACATGAACAAGATGGATTTATCGAAGAGGCTTTAGAAACTTTCAAGCAAATGCAATTAACAAGTTAAAAATTCAAGAGCTACGACTGAGAGAGGTTGGCAATGGCAACAAAGAAATTATTTAAACTTCTAGAACGTTCTACTTTCACGTACTGCAGATGTGACAAATTGCCAAGGAATCAGGAAGGTTTTTTCGCCTTTACGGTTGCATATGTTCAAGTGTTGCGGCTGGGACAGGTTGGCAATGGCAACAAAGATATTATATATCCCTCTACAGCCTCCTAAGTTCAAGTGTTGCTGCTGTGACAGGATGCCATAACCAGGTATGCAAACTATATGACAGAATGCCACAAGGAAAGGGGTCTCAAGGATTGCATACTACTAAAAAAAAGGTTTAAAAGATAGGTTGGGAATGGACTCAGAGAGGCTATTTAATTTACCAATAGAAGTCATGACTAATTGATGCCGCACTGATCGATTGCCAAAGGTATAGGCAGTTTTAAAACATTAGTTAGAGAAATACCCCAACGCCACTGGTAAAATCAATATAGGGTTTACAGCCAATGAATGAAAGGGTCTAAATTAAAATAGCGCATGAAGCATAAAACAAATAGAAATCTCCTTCACCCTTCTGGCGTTTCGTTAAATTAACTTGCAAGCTAGCAAAAAATTGTCTAATATGATATACATTGGGCATATTTTATTCTCAAGTTCTTCAACTGTGACATACTATCAATAAATCAAGGAGGTTATTTAAACCTTTACTTCCTATTTGTTTAAGTGCTGCAGCTGAAACCAGTTGACAAATGAATAAGAGAAATTATCCATTTACTCTAGAGTAATCTCCATGAATATTTGACCTAAACAAGACCATATATATTAATATATTGCACAAAGATTGGAGAAATACGGGGATAAATTCATCAAGTGCATCCAAGTCAGAGGTAGCAATTTATCTTACAGTAAAAGAAGAAAACCCCTAAAATCTAGGTAGGGTTAATTCAGTGGCAAACAAATAATTGCATTAAGAGGTTAGTTAAACTTTTATCGACGTGATATAGTACAATACCATAACAAGACATAATACTAACAAATAACATCATCAGACATTGAAAGGATGACAAACATAGATAGGGATACTTCCTTGTCAATCCGTAAACCTAGTCATACCATTGGGTATCTATGAGGCTCGCGCTATCTTGCTAGTGTAGGTGGAATCGAGGCTTGGGTACCTACAACCCTGCATAAAAACAAGTGTCAAAACAAACAACATATATATATCTAATTCCATACACATTGTGAGAGAGAATTGCAGTGTGGCATGGTGCTCATGGATGAGTGATGCAACACCATCCCTCTCACTCAAACCTTAATCAAACATCATTATAATAAATATCATGAAACAAGCAATAAACAATTTACATAACCATACAATATTACATAATCAGGTAAAGAAAAACACCATGCTCCATTACATCATCATCATAAAATACTGTCATGTGCTTCCAAGTAAAACACATAAGTCAAATAGGCAAAACAATCACCAATGAAATCTCAAGTATGCATGAAACATAAACAGTATCCACACAATATCATAAGAGAACAATATCACGAAAGACACTACACATTGCATCTAGGTATATTATATCCATATTCCATTCATATTACATTAATATTTGAATGTGAACATTGCATTTTGGCCCATCTTTCTCTTTTTAGGTGAAAAAACCTAGAAGCGTTAGAAAGAATTAGGGTGCAAAAAATGTTTGTTCCACTATATTTCAATTTTATGTTTTTATTTATACATAAAAATTATATTTATTTACTTTTATATTAAATATATTATAATAAACTTGTACATTAAAAAATATTTTAAATGGAGCTTATTGCCTCATACAAAATTCCAGCTGCAACACTACTACTTGTGCACTGTTATACAGGATTTAAATAGACATATACATTATATACTTCAAATTTAAACTAACATAAATAGATTAACTTCAGATTTTGCGGTTGCCTATGTATACTCATAACCATAGAAAATAGCACATAAGGAACTGATTACTGATTTGTCGCCCCCCATTCTTAGCATTCCCATCCATGGATTGAGCATCTGGATGAACCTGCCTGGGTGGGGGTCACCCCCTCTGGCTGTCATGTGCCTCTACAGTCACGTTGAAGTCCATTTGAAATTCATTGATGGAATTTAGGAATATTTCATGCTACTCACCTACCAAATGACAAATATTCCCATACCTAACTTTGACCTCATTGATCACCACTGAACCATTGCAGATCAGATTGAAAAACTTTGGTAGCGAGATCTCGATATGCAATGAAACATGAGGGAATGCGATTCTTTTAGCCAACTCAATAAGTGACCTCTTAGTTCCTTTATATTTTTCATGATTCCTAGCTTTCCAGTTGTGGTACATAATCTCAATAGAAAGTAGAATCCAAAAAAATTTACAGGATTTATTCAATTTCCTATCATAGAATAATACATCTTTCCAGTTTAATTCATTATTACAATCCCATATTTTTATATTACAATAGAAGGATTTCCAAGTTTCTTTAGCATAATGACAATAAAAAAGAATCTATTTTATGGATTCAGATACCTTACAAACATTGCATACATCAATATCATCACACTTGGTTTTAAATGGTAATTTTTGGATTATCACAAGCCATCTAAAATAGGATTTCTTTAGTTCTGAACTACTGCACCAAATATCAATTAGAGATTTTAAAAAAAAAAAATTCTATCTAAATCCAAGTTCCAACAATAATTTAAATACTCAAAAATAGTATTAACATAGGTCAATTCTTTATAAATATCCTTTTCTTTGAGCTTGGAGATGGGGCCTCCATCCTTCTAGACAATGTCGCTAGATAGATCAAGGATCCTCCTAGAATTTCTATGGAATACAACATCCTTACAATCTTCTATGTAAATCCGAGTTCTAAAGTTGGAGGCTAGGAGGTCAAACTGTTATGTAAGATCAGTCCAAGTCTTTAATTTCTCTCTAACCACAATGTCTCCAAAGGTTTTGACACCTTTTTTATTCTAGTTCTTGGCAGGACAGCCCTATAATAGAGCAAGGAGCTTATTGTTATGAGACATGTTCCACCAGATGAAACTATAGTACTGACATTTGGCATTGTATTTAAGGGTTATATCATTAGAAATAAATTGAGCATTATGCTTGATTATCTCCTAGGCCACTTCCAAAGGCTCCTGAAGACCACCAACCTAACTGGGGACATAGGGGATTTACTCATGAGAATGTCACTCGAGTGAAGCTTTTTCTAAGCTTTTTCTTGCTTAGGAGCAACTAGATGGTAGGAAGGGATATACCTTGCATTATTAAATATTTTAGGCCTAAATTCCCTTGCATCTTACCTAAACAACGTCAATCCCATTTTATAGCATGTTTTTTCTTTCTGCCTCTCCCATCTGACTAGAGGAAGTTCCTTGTCTTTTTTTTGAATTTTGTTAACCTAGTAACTATAGAAAAAACAAACTAAAGTGAAGTACATGCTATAGGATGAGAGAACCTTTTGATAGACTTGAATCCTCCCTATAAGGGAAATAAAGTTCTTATTCCAGTTATCTAGCTTTCTCTCAGTTTTACCTTTGATACAATTCCATATTTCCTTTAGCTTGGGATCAATAGCAAAGGGGATACCAAGGTACCTCACCTGGAGATCTTCTCCACCATTGAAAGATGAGGTCTTTGAACCACTCCAATGGGTTTCTTTCCCAACCAAGTTAAATGGATTTAATACTGTTAAATTTTACCGCATAAGCCTTACAAAATACCTCTAGTTTCATCATTAAATATTTAATGTTTTTCTTGTCAAGTTTTGGGAAAAGAACAATATCAGCAAATTGGAAATTGAGTAGTTCCCTCTCATTAAGCAATCTAATTCCCATGATTCTAAGTGATACTAAGTGTTCCCTCAGTAGGTAGAAGAGAGAATTAGATGCTATTACAAATAATGTTGGTGCCAAGGAGAAGCCCTGTCGAATTAACATTTCTAACCCGATTTCCTTGGGGAGTGTCCCATTTACATCAACATGTGCATTAGAATCCTTAAGTGGAACATACACCATCCTATCGAAGAAGATTGGAAACCCAAAGTCCTATAGGATACCTCTTAAAAAATCCCACTCAATTCTATCGTATGCCTTCTCAAAGTATAGGAGAAGCATCATGGCATTTTGCTGTGAAGTCTTGGCCCGCTGCATAGCCTCCTAGCTAGTGATCAGATTTTCAAGAATGTATCTACCTTTAATGAATCCCATTTGAGTATTGTTGATAAAATTAGGAAGAATTTTGGCTAGTCTTAAAGCTAGGACCTTGGCCAACACTTTGTAAGACACATTGAGGAGATTTATTGGTCACCATTTTTTTATGAGTGTTTTATCTCCTCCCTTATGTAGCAGTTTAATAATACCTTCGTTGATCATGCTCCCCAAGGATCCTTTGTTCATGGCTTCTTCATATACTTTGAGCAAGTCTTCACACACCCAATCAAAAAAGAACTTATAAAATTCCACTAACAAGCCATCATGCTCTGGTGATTTTTCATTGTTCATCGGGGTGATGGCCCTACCAATTTCCTATTTGGATATGGTCACCTAAAGTTTTGAAGAGTCCTCTTTAGATATTTTTTTGGGATAAGCCCTCTAAATTGTGTCCCTTTCCTTACAAAAATCCTCTAAGCCCTCCTTCAAGGTGAAGAGCACCTTATAAAAGGAATGAAAATGTTTAAGGATCTCCCCTTGGTCTGAGAGAAAATTTTCCCCATCCCATGTCTGCTTTATGGGTAAGTGCAGGAAGTTGGGTCAATGAATAGGGGCAATTTCAGCCAAAACAAAAAATTTCACATGAAATGTGTACGCGTTCTTACAAAACACAAACGCGTTATGGATCGGGTACCCGAGCTTAAATCCAAACCCATATGCATTCATATTCGGGTATGCAATTCAAAACGCATACACATTATGAAACACATACATGTTATAGAACACATACGCGTTACGAAACACATACGCGTACGTGTTTTGAAATGTATACTCATTTCTTAAAGCTATTTTTTTATAAATAAGCGATTATGTTTCATTTTTACCTGTCAGTTTGAGTTGTGCTAGAGAAGGAGAAGCAAGATTGTGTATGCATTTTGAAGGACCTAATTGAATAAAATTTTCACTACCACCTCCTCCCATTGACACAACCGACCTCAGTAACCTCCACGTTGGTTGAATTTTACCAATTTTTTCCTTTATATCTTGTTTTCTTCTTTTTTAATTCTTTTTTTTTTTTGTTTAGTTTGTTTTAGTTTGATATTTTATAGTTTTTAAATTGCATTTAAAAAACCATAAACATCAATGAAACAAAGAATGTTAAATTGTAAATCAAAATCTATAAAAACTAAACCTAAATGGACACATTTAACTTAGAAATCAAAACCCTAAACCCTAGGTTCCAACAAACATAGGTCCCTAGAAACTAATTTACCTAGGTGAATCCTCAAACCTAAACCCTAAAACATAAACCTAAAACACTATTTACCCTAAAACCTTAACTTAAAACCCTAATATTTTCACCTTTTAGATAGTGCAACTTGAACTTGTAGATTCAATACTTTCAATATAACCATTTGTGTTGAGAAATGAGGAGATGTTTCTTAACTATTTCAAAAAATCATAACATAAATTTAGGAGGTTGATCTAATTAGGATTGATCATGTTGCTATGTTACATCATTGCCATAGTCAACTATAGTTTAAAAATTCTCATTTCTTAGTATGGTTACAATTTTCAATCTCATTAGGATTGATTAGGTTTCTCTTTCTCGTTGAGTGATTTCAATTTGGAAATTTCCCTCCTTC
>VDFB02158136.1:0-68535 GCA_007258455.2 Sequoia sempervirens | reverse complement strand
GATAGGGATACTTCCTTGTCAATCCGTAAACCTAGTCATACCATTGGGTATCTATGAGGCTCGCGCTATCTTGCTAGTGTAGGTGGAATCGAGGCTTGGGTACCTACAACCCTGCATAAAAACAAGTGTCAAAACAAACAACATATATATATCTAATTCCATACACATTGTGAGAGAGAATTGCAGTGTGGCATGGTGCTCATGGATGAGTGATGCAACACCATCCCTCTCACTCAAACCTTAATCAAACATCATTATAATAAATATCATGAAACAAGCAATAAACAATTTACATAACCATACAATATTACATAATCAGGTAAAGAAAAACACCATGCTCCATTACATCATCATCATAAAATACTGTCATGTGCTTCCAAGTAAAACACATAAGTCAAATAGGCAAAACAATCACCAATGAAATCTCAAGTATGCATGAAACATAAACAGTATCCACACAATATCATAAGAGAACAATATCACGAAAGACACTACACATTGCATCTAGGTATATTATATCCATATTCCATTCATATTACATTAATATTTGAATGTGAACATTGCATTTTGGCCCATCTTTCTCTTTTTAGGTGAAAAAACCTAGAAGCGTTAGAAAGAATTAGGGTGCAAAAAATGTTTGTTCCACTATATTTCAATTTTATGTTTTTATTTATACATAAAAATTATATTTATTTACTTTTATATTAAATATATTATAATAAACTTGTACATTAAAAAATATTTTAAATGGAGCTTATTGCCTCATACAAAATTCCAGCTGCAACACTACTACTTGTGCACTGTTATACAGGATTTAAATAGACATATACATTATATACTTCAAATTTAAACTAACATAAATAGATTAACTTCAGATTTTGCGGTTGCCTATGTATACTCATAACCATAGAAAATAGCACATAAGGAACTGATTACTGATTTGTCGCCCCCCATTCTTAGCATTCCCATCCATGGATTGAGCATCTGGATGAACCTGCCTGGGTGGGGGTCACCCCCTCTGGCTGTCATGTGCCTCTACAGTCACGTTGAAGTCCATTTGAAATTCATTGATGGAATTTAGGAATATTTCATGCTACTCACCTACCAAATGACAAATATTCCCATACCTAACTTTGACCTCATTGATCACCACTGAACCATTGCAGATCAGATTGAAAAACTTTGGTAGCGAGATCTCGATATGCAATGAAACATGAGGGAATGTGAGTCTTTTAGCCCACTCAATAAGTGACCTCTTAGTTCCTTTATATTTTTCATCATTCCTACCTTTCTAGTTGTGGCACACAATCTCAATAGAAAGTAGAATCCAAAAAAAATTTATAGGATTTATTCAATTTCCTATCATACAATAATACATCTTTCCAATTCAATTCATTATTACAATCCCATATTTTTATATTGCAACAGACAGATTTCCAAGTTTCTTTTGCATAATGACAATAAAAAATAATCTATTTTATGGATTCAGGTACCTTACAAACATTGCATACATCAATATCATCACACATGGTTTTAAATGGTAATTTTTGGATTAGCACAAGCCATCTAAAATAGGATTTCTCTAGTTCCAAACTATTGCACCAAATATTAGTTAGAGATTTAAAAAAAAAAATTCTATCTAAATCCAAGTTCCAACAATAATTTAAATACTCAAAAATAGTATTAACATAAGTCAATTCTTTATAAATATCCTTTTCTTTGAGCTTGGAGATGGGGCCTTCATCCTTCTAGACAATGTCGCTAGATAGATCAAGGATCCTCCCAGAATTTCTATGGAATACAACATCCTTACAATCTTCTATGTAAATCCGAGTTCTAAAGTTGGAGACTAGGAGGTTGAACTATTCTGCAAGAGCATTCCAAGTCTTTAATTTCCCTCTAACCACAATGTCCCCAAAGGTTTTGACACCTTTTTTATTCTAGTTCTTGGCAGGACAGCCCTATAATAGAGCAAGGGGCTTATTGTTATTAGACATGTTCCACCAGATGAAACTATAGTACCGACATTTGGCATTGTCTTTAAGGTTTATATCATTGGAAATAAATTGAGCATTATGCTTGATTAACTCCTTGGCCTTCCAAAGGCTCCTGAAGACCACCAACCTAACTGGGGACATAGGGGATTTACGCATGAGAATGTCACTCGAGTGAAGCTTTTTCTAAGCTTTTTCTTGCTTAAGTGCAACTAGATTGATGTTATTCCTTACTAACACTTTCTAGGGCTCATCATTGTCCAAGGCTTTCACAATCCACATGGTAGGAAGGGATATACCTTGCATTATTAAATATTTTAGGCCTAAATTCCCTTGCATCTTACCTAAACAACATCAATCCCATTTTATAGCATGTTTTTTCTTTCCGCCTCTCCCATGGAACCAGAGGAAGTTCCTTGTATTTTTTTTGAATTTTGTTAACCTAGTAACTACAGAAAAACCAAACTAAAGTTAAGTACATGCTATAGGATGAGAGAACCTTTTGAAAAACTTGAACCCTCCCTACAAGGGAAAGAAAGTTCTTATTCCAGTTATCTAGCTTTCTCTCAGTTTTACCTTTGATACAATTCCACATTTCCTTTAGCTTGGGATTAATAGCAAAGGGGATAGCAAGGTACCTCACCTGGAGATCTTCCCCACCATTGAAATATGAGGTCTTTGAACCACTCCAATGGGTTTCTTTCCCAACCAAGTTAAATGGATTTAATACTATTAAATTTTACCGCATAAGCCTTACAAAATACCTCTAGTTTCAACATTAAATATTTAATGTTTTTCTTGTCAAGTTTTGGGAAAAGAACAATATCATCAACAAATTGGAAATTGAGCAATTCCCTCTCATTAAGCAATCTAATGCCCATGATTCTAGGTGATACTAATTGTTCCCTCAGTAGGTAGAAGAGAGAATTAGATGCTATTACAAATAATGTTGGTGCCAAGGACAAGCCCTGTCAAATTGACATTTCTAACCCAATTTCCTTGGAGAATGTCCCATTTACATCATGTGCATTAGAATCCTTAAGTGGAACATATGCCATCCTATCGAACAATATTGGAAACCCAAAGTCCTAGAGGATCCCTCTTAAAAAACCCCACTCAATTCTATCGTATGCCTTCTCAAAGTATAGGAGAAGCATCATGGCATTTTGCTGTGAAGTCTTGGCCCACTGCATAGCCTCCTAGCTGGTGATCAGATTTTCAAGAATGTATCTACCTTTAATGAATCCCATTTGAGTACTATTGATAAAATTAGGAAGAATGTTGGCTAGTCTTAAAGCTAGGACCTTGGCCAACACTTTGTAAGACACATTGAGGAGATTTATTGGTCACCATTTTTTTATGAGTGTTTTATCTCCTCCCTTAGTTAGTAGTTTAATAATACCTTTGTTGATCATGCTCCCCAAGGATCCTTGTTCATGGCTTCTTCATATACTTTGATCAAGTCTTCACACACCCAATCAAAAAAGAAGTTATAAAATTCCACTAACAAGCCATCATGCTCTGGTTATTTTTCATTGTTCATTGGGGTGATGGCCCTACCAATTTCCTATTTGGATATGGTCACCTAAAGTTTTGAAGAGTCCTCTTTAGATAGTTTTTGGGATAAGCCTTCTAAATTGTGTCCCTTTCCTTACAAAAATCCTCTAAGCCCTCCTTCAAGGTGAAGAGAACCTTATAAAAGGAATGAAAATGTTTAAGGATCTCCCCTTGGTTTGAGAGAAAATTTTCCCCATCCCATGTCTGCTTTATGGGTAAGTGCAAGAAGTTGGGTCAATGAATAGGGGTAGTTTCAGCCAAAACAAAAAAAATTCACATGAAATGTGTACGCGTTCTTACAAAATGAAAACGTGTTACGGATTAGGTACCTAAGCTTAAATCCAAACCCATATGCATTCATATTCGGGTATGCAATTCAAAACACATACAGGTTATGAAACACATACATGTTACGAAACACATACACGTTATCAAACACATACATGTATGTGTTTTGAAATGTATACACATTTCTTAAAGCTATTTTTTTATAAATAAGCGATTGTGTTCCATTTTTACCTGTCAGTTTGAGTTGTGCTTGAGAAGGATAAGCAAGATCGCGTACGCATTTTGAAGGGCCTAATTGAAGAAAATTTTCACTACCATCTCCTCCCATTGACACAATCGACCTCAGCGACCTCCACATTATTTGAATTCTACCAATTTTTTCCTTTATATCTTGTTTTCTTCTTTTTTTATTCTTCTTTTTTTTTGTTTTTTTAGTTTGTTTTAGTTTGATATTTTATAGTTTTTAAATTGCATTTAAAAAACCATAAACATCAACGAAACAAAGAATGTTAAATTGTAAATCGAAAACCACAAAAACTAAACCTAAATTGGACACATTTAACTTAGAAATCAAAACCCTAAACCCTAGGTTCCAAAAACCATAGGTCCCTAAAAACTAATTTACCTAGGTTAATCCTTGGACCTAAACCTTAAAACGTAAACCTAAAATCCTATTTACCCTAAAACCTAAACCTAAAGCCCTAATATTTTCACCTTTTAGATAGTGCAACTTGAACTTGTACAGCCAATACTTTCAATTTAACCATTTGTGTTGAGAAATGAGGAGATGTTTCTTAACTAGTTCAACAAATCATAGCATAAATTTATGAGGTTGATCTAATTAGGATTGATCATGTTGCTATGTTACATCATTGCCATAATCAACTATAGTTTAAACATTCTCATTTTTTAGTATGGTTACAAGTTTCAATCTCATTAGGATTGATCATGTTGCTCTTGCTCATTGAGTAATTTCAATTTGGAAATTTCCCTCCTTCCTTGCTTTATTTTGTGTCCTTGTCATTGGTTCTTAACTTTCACTTCACATAATTTTAGAAGTATCCCTCCTTGGAGGTTTCTTACATTTTTTATTTGACATAGATATGTTTTCATGCCATCAAATCTCTAAAGAATTATATAGTAAAGATCTAAAATTTCTTCCATTTTTGCATGATAAATTATGCACACCAATTCACATGTATAAATATGATTTGATTGTACAACTAAAAAATTTAGTGAAGTCTTTGTACTTAAAGAAGCCATTTTCAATATGTGAATAGAGCTCAAGCTCATCTTTGTTTATTTTGTACATTTCAATTTTACCACTAGCATATATCTATGTGTCCCTTTGAATGTCTTCTATTAATTTTTTATTCTTATCTTTAGTATGCTTTGAAAACAATGAATGAGATTATAAATTAATGTTAGTGTTAAACTTATAATTTCTTCTTAACTACTTTGTCCCACTATAGAGAACTTGTGTCTCTTATCATGAAATTTGAAAATTTAGATAAATCAATTTATGTCCTCAGATTTAATTAAATTCTATTTCATACTTGATAAATACATGTATTCACAATTGATATACCTTAGCTCTATAGATATACTCTTGTTGGGAAACAACCACACCTATGAGTAAACTTCCCCTTGCCCAAAAGATAAAGCTCTAGACCCATAAAAACTTAGAAGAATAAATTACTTATTGATGAATTAGTTAATTAATGATAGGCTTGATATTTATGAGCTCCATTGAGCACCCTTGTCTAACAATAATCCTAATATAAATAGAATCTAGTATAATTTTTACTTGAATTAAACTACATGGTTTTCATCATTTACCCATTTTGACACTCATTCTTGAGTTGTTCATAACCTAAATTAGTGGGGACCTTTCCTTCTCTTTTTCCACCTTTATATATGTAATAGAAGACACTCTAAACAACCCCTAACCTCCTATTAACACCCAATTTGAGAAATCAAAGTTATATATCTACATGTGTCTTATTTAAATTCATTCTTTAGTCCTTTACCTATAGAAATTAAATGGTTCCTCACCTCATGTTCACAGTCTCTATTTACTAATCTTCTTATTTAATTTTTCCAATAATGATTCAAAGAAGCCTCATTGTTGATATCGTAGCCTTTTGTGAGCTCTCAATTCTTGATACATTTTATCCAACTCCTAGTTTAAATGTTGATCCAGTGATTTATTTAAATTTATATCTTAAGTCTTTACCTTAATCCATGTGGTTTTATTTATTTTAAATAAATCAATTAATGTATATCATCAAATTTGGCTATAGTTTAAGTATCAAGTGATATCTAGCTAAAAATAAGTTTATGGGGGCCTTCTTTTAGGGGATTCACTTAATAAACCAATGGCATAGTGCATGCATTCATAGGGTTCTAATAAAACCCCCTAATTTCATTTCTACCCATTAGAGTTATAATTAGAACTTACCTCCCTATTTTCACTGAGAGGTATCCTATGTACCACATATAGATCTAACTCAAAACTATTTATAATTGAACCATCCCATTTATTTAAGGTTTAACATAAAATACCTAGACATGAATTATGACAAATATGTCATCCTCTACAAATTTTTGATGTAGAAGCACTTATACTTGACTCAACATATGAGTTCCTTTTCCATGTACACAAAATTTAATTTAGTGCATCCTTAGACATTTTAGGTATCTTAATTATAGTATACATATTGATCTAAATTATATATTGGATTTATATTTTAGATATACTTGACGATTCTTGTTGGAAGGGTTACTAAAAGGTGTTGAATAATTATTTTTAAGTAACAAGTAGGTAGGATTAAATATTAAAATTTGATGACCTTGGTGTGACAATTATCTTCATTTTTAGTTGCATTTTAAGAGTTGGTAGTAACAACAAACCCTTCATATTAACAGCCACACACCAGACTCAATTTAATCTGTACATGATATGGATTTAAATAATGTTATGGATTTTTCAATGTTATAAATAGAATGGTCTTCAAATGAAATGTATTTTGAATTTGGGCACATTCAATGTGATTTTTAAATAACTTTAAAATTGTGTGCATTATTTAATTAGCTTGTTGATATATTTTTTAATTGTTTAGCATGCAGTTTCCATTTCATTACATTCACATGGATACAAAATTTAACATAGAGGATTTTATGCCTGATGCATAAATTCTTATTGATTCCATACATCCATATCTGCCACCACAAAAAAACTCCACACCTCCACACTATCCACCTCCTAAACCCCCACCACCTGTAGTAGATCAAGCTCAATTGAGAGAGAGCATTAGACAAAACCTTATTGTGATTAAAGGAAATATAGATTTGATGAAAAATGAGCCTAGAATCCCCCCTATCTTGCATGGTTTGCATCTACGATGCAAACTATTGTCAGTTTTTTTTGATCTATTGATGTGGACCTAGATAGGTTCCATCAATGGAGAGAAGAGAGGAGACAATTCTATGTAGATGGATTGTCCTATAAAGAAATTAATGATGTTAAAATTACAAAACAAGCCATTTTCCAACATTTTTTTAACCCCCAAAAAAACCAACCAATTCAACCAACCAAAAAATGAATTTCAATTTTAATGTGTAGGCACCCACAAATAGCTGCACATTTTTGGGATAGATGGTGGATGGTGTTTGATAATCCACTACATGGAAATTCTGAGGTGCCCCTATACTTTTTGAGAAAGTTATGGGCTGAGTTTGAGTTGTATTTAAAGCCCAACTATTTTGATAAGAGTTCATTTTAGGGAGTTGGGCATGTCATTCCCCAATATAGACTAGGAGCACGTGTCAATCCTTAGCAATGTGCTCCAATTGCTCCTATTGTTCCTCCTTCTCCTGGTGTTCCTGCTACATTTCAGCAGCAGATTGTGTTATTGTCATGAGGAGCATTGAGTTCACTTTTAGGACATCTCACTCATCAGACTACACACGAGACAACTAAAGTGGCCAATAGAGAGCTTGGAGGGTCAAACTATGGGAATACTCAGGCATCCACTTTGGGTGACCCACATGCATCTGGGATGGAGTCATATATTAATTTATGATATTCTGAGGATCATCCTACATTGGTATGTTCATATTTTGAACTTAAATTTAAGTTGTTTGAAATGTGCAAAATTCATGTAAATAATTTAACATCAAATTATATATATAATATAATATTAATTCAACAAGTGTTTGGTGTAGATGCATGATCAGATGATGCCTGGAACTCAATATGATCATGTCTATATGTTGAGTGCTATAGATATGCACTCACCTTTTGTTCAGGTACTTGAACCAATATATATTAAATAATTTGTGTCGATATATCTAATTTAATTTGAATTTGTACACATGTGTGAAATTATATAGTATATCTAGATACGGGGAGGTCATACGATACCTAGTACTGACCAACCACAAGTTGTGGTGAGCACACTTGAGACATCATCAACTCAAGTGCATGCTTTCAAAAGTTTGTTAAGTTTAAATTAAATGCATATAATAGATCTAATTTAATTTTGTTCATTTACATACACATGTGTGAAGTTGATCTATACAAATTGTTGTACACCTATATGTAGGGATTTCATGAGATACCCATGGTGGGCACACCTGAGACATCATCAACATTTATGCATGGACAATCTCAGGTGCATGATCATGAGGTCATATCATTCAAGGTTGTAAACTTTAATAAATATCCAATACAATTTTTACAGACATTTTAAATATATATACATTTAATGTTTTAACATATTGTTTGCTTTATATGAATATGCAAGATATAGTAGATCAAGCATTTGGATCTTCTCAACTCATAGTTATGCTACCCATTGAACAAAATGTGATAGTAGATTCACATGATCATATGGTAATTTATGTATACTAAAAATCATTTTTATTATATTTACTAGATATTTAGTTAAACTTATTTTTATCTAAAAGTTTATATTTTCAAGTTTAAATATGTTTAATTATATCAAAATAATTTCTAAATAATTTTAAATCTAATTTCAAGTTTCTTGTACTCTTTTACAGCATGATGCAGGTACATCCAATCAACATGGAACAAAGAGGAGACTTGGTATGACCAATCATCCTGATAGTTATATGGTTTTAAATTTTATGGACTATAGATCTCTAGAGTTTTATTTAAATATTTGTGTTGGACTTGACATATACATTTTGAACATGCTATTTCATGGACCATTCCACATACATTATATCGATTAATATTATCATGTTTTTGTTTATTTATATCATTTGACTTTAATTGATGATTATAAATGCAGTCAATTATGATCATATTATGTTCATTTTGATGATTATATGGACGCATGTATGTATATATATTTTATGTAATTTTCAAGTAATACATGCACTATATAAATTGTTATCTAGAATCAAATTTCATATATATAATTTATCACATGGTTAGGTGATAAATTAAAACATTCCTTAAATAGTCTAGATCATATTCATAATAAACTAAGGGTAGGTAATTTTAACTATTTTCCAATTCTAGCAAATATTTGAATCAATAAACAAAAATCTATCTCTCTCTATGCACAAAATGTATAATCTATACAATTGAACAATTATATAAAATGTGGTAAATACAAGACATGAAATGTATAATCTATAAAATTGGATCAAGATATTTCAAAATTGACTAATAAGTTCATTGATGTTCATACATCGAAGAAACATATATAATGTATATTGATGTTTAATACAACTATATAACATGATGAAACATATATGTGCATGTAGATACAATTAAAGTTTATCAAATTTTAGGTCAAGAGCACAAATTGATATTTACATAGTCTCTTGATAAAATAATTTTACAGTGACAATTACATGGTAGACAACTTGATAAGAACCTGCAAAAATAATTAATGTAAGTAAAGTAACTATAGTGTTTTTGAGTCATTTAAGTAAATAATTCATGCAACAAAAGAACAATTTATAGTAAAATTTAGAAAAATGGATCTTATAAATTCCATACAAATTCAAATGATGTTTTCCATAGGATGGATTAAGGGGACCTAAGAGGATATAGCTTAAGGGGGGTCCTAAGATAATTCCTTAAGGGGAGTTAAGAGGGTGGCTTAAGGGGATGCAAGAGAGTGGATTAATGGGAGTTAATGGAATGACTGAAAGGGATGTAAGTGGGTGGATTAAGGGGAGTTGGTAGTGATGGGGCTTCTGAAATTCTTAGGAATTTTCTCTTTGCCCAATGGGCTTGGTCTCCATTTTGAACCCTTGTCACCATGAACAAGTTGGGTATTATTTACAAGAGTATGCAAAAGTTATAATGGTAAGTTGACCTGCCCTGTCGATCATCAATCTCTTAAGTCATCTCTTGAGTCACATTGCATGTCAGTTTACGAGCCTCGTTAACTCGAAGTACCGATCACCAATTATTCCACCAATTTGAGCTTGTTCCCTAAGTTAGGTTTTAATGTTTCTCGGTGATTTAAGCTTAAGTCATTCACCCTTAATGGTCATATTTCCATCAGCTAAGCTAAGTCCTTTACATTAAAATCTAGCATTGTCTGGAGTGCAGGTTTAAAGATTTGAAGATCTAGGATGCAATCTTAGTCGTACCCCGCTAGCTCATAGGTGGTAGGCATCGACAGATTAAAAGCAACGAGGCTGGAAAAAAGAAGACACGTGTCCCTATACAATCATGGGAGCCACTCCCCACTATCGTGCCCATGATCTGACACCCTCAACAAATGGCCAAGATTAAATTTGTGGAGTGATCCTCACTGTTTCCTGCTGGCTTGCTAGGTAAGAGTAGAAACTGGTTAAAACTAGTGAGATTAGTGAGATATCAACACATGTCTCAATATTTTCAATTCATGAGGAAGGTGGAGCCCGCACACTGAGAAGATATCATCCAAGATGGATGAACACTTTAGTGAAGCACTGTTGGAAGTCAAATGTGGTCAAACTTAGGTCGGCCACTTGATGTGCCATCTCAGCAGAGGATCAAAGACTTATATTTAAAATTGATGAAAGGCATGTGGTAGTCGTTTTCACTATACAACTAGCTCACATTAATGGCCAAACTTCCTCAGAGAAAAGAAAATTGATCTCCATTCCTGTGGAGATTTGATTACTGATAATCATGAGATGCAATCTGTAGATTTTCATGTACTTGGGAATTAAATGGTGATAGTAAACATGCCAAAGAATTGCTTCGTCCACATGTGTGTCTCCATTAAACATTGGTGATTGATATTATCACTTTGTTCAATAAATAGAAGTTATATGTTGTTATTTTCACTATAGAAATTGAACTACTAGGTCCTCAAATTATTCTGATGAATAGAGGTTGTGTGTATATATTCTCTAGTCACAAAATGAGCAAGCCAATAGATTCCATGAAGCCAACTAAGAGGACCACCCAATTGCACTCATAGAGGTAGGGTTCGAGTGTTCCTCGATGTGATTTGACTAAAAGAATGAATGCCTCTTTTGGTAGATCTCGGATTGTGTCGACCAAGTGTAATTAGAGGTTGCAATTTCAGAGTGTGGATATGGAGAGAGCTGACGACAAAGGAAAGAATCCAGTGTGGTCCACTATTGGAGTGGGAAGAAAGATGAGGTATGGGTGTGGCTCCTTCAAATGCCAAAATTCACCCATTGACCTCACAAGGAACTCGTCTGATAGTAAAATAGAGACTGACTTCGACTATGGATGGTACCTCGCAATGTCGGGTCAAAATCTACCCCCTCGTGAGGAGGTAGTATCTATCCCACCTCTGGTTGCTAGGACTCCAAGCAGAAGAGATGTTGTGATGAAGGATGACAAACTCAACAAAGGAGTTGAGGTTCCATCCCCAACCTTCACCACTACTTAGAGCAGTTGTGTGTTCTGGGGCAATTGTGTGAGTGGTAAAAGGCCTTCTGGTTTGTGAAAGGTGATGAAATTTTTGGTGTTAATAATGATTGTTGTGGTGGTGGTTTCATTTTTGCATGCATGGCACATTTTTGTGTTGGACATCAACTATGTGTGATCATGGTGATATTGATGCCTGGTTCATTGTGGTATGGATGGAAACAAAGGATATTTTGGTGGGCCTAAGTTGCATTTTCTCTTTTGGATGGCGGTTGTAATTTTAATTTTCCCCTTGTTTAATGTGATTTTATATAATCAGTATGTGAGAATTTTTGTAATGGAGATGAAATTCTAGGTGAAATGAAATTTTGTGATGAAATTGCATTTGAGCTTGAAGCTTTTTCTGCTCCCTTATCTTATAAAAGGGAATCTAGGGCTCATTTTGTAGAGGATGACAAATTTTGGTTACGTTTTGAGTCAGGTGTATATGGGTAGAACAATAGGAATATCATAGACAGTCTATTTGGAGCTTTAAGAAGAATATATGCAAATTATCTTAAATTGTTATATAGATATGATTGATAAACATGAATGAACGTATAATACTAATATACTTTCTCTCCTTATGTGAATTTCTATGAATTTTGAATGGAATGTTAATGATATTTTCATTATATTTTGAACGTCTATTCAAATGTATGTCTCTATTTCTACATTGATTCAAGCAATCAATTAAATTATTAAATGGAGTCTTAGATTTACAATTGTTCACAAGGAATTTGATAAGTAGTTATGTATCAGAAAGAGTGAACTCCATAATGGAAATTTGTTATTAGAGCAGTCCATCCCATTAAATTTTAAAGTTGTTTCTGCATTACTGGTTCTTATGTATGTGACTTTATTGCCCAATGTAACAAGGCACTGGTCTATTCCTTAATGATTCACCTAAAGGGTTGATCAAATAATTGTCTAATGACTGAGCTAATGTTAGGATTTAAATTCATTTTTAAAATTAATCAATCTCGATGCATGTATTGGTCTACTATCATGTAGAATATCCATTGTTTTGATGAGCGGGTAAGAAATTTACTTAAAGATAAGTTGATCTTGTAGTAATTGTTACATAACTATCCTTCATTCAAAATGATATGTGAAAATGATGTGCTCTATAAAGAAAATTCTCAAATGAACACTTTAGGAACACCCTCCTTGGTCCCATAGAGCCTAAAGTGTAGAAGATCTGTCATTGACTAGATGTTGTTAGTTCACCAGTCATTTTAGGTGTCTTGAATATAGGAGTTGGCTACCCCTTAGAGATTTCTTAAGTGCACTAGAAAAAGAACCAATAGAATGGCAAATCTACTAGGGAGAATTTGAGAAAATTCTAGCAAAAGAATCTAACTTTAAGAGTAATTGCATAGATTCATACTGTTAGCTATTCTAAATTTAGTATATCTAAGCATCCTTGTTCAGATTATTAGGAATTTCTTGAACCTGCAAAAGATTTTGTTGCAGCAAAGACCGAAGGATATGAGTGTGACTCTAATGGTGGACGATACCTAGAATGATATTTACTCTTGAAGATCTTTCCTCTGTGAAAGGAGGTGGTGACTCTATTCAAAGAACCAACTAAATTGGTAAGAAGCTTTCCATATTTGCAGACTTTACAGTCAGGAAGAAGGATTAATAGTTGTTACAAATTTCCAGGTATTCTCATAAATCTAGAGTAGGCATTATTCTATTTGACAAAATTTTATGATAACTTTCAAGATGTAGATAATAAATGATTCCCTATTAGATGAATTTGCATTAAGATAGGGAATAATAATGGTTCTTTATACTTCTAATGTGTAAAGCTTGTAATTATTTTGAGAAGTATGTTATTCTTTTCAATACTCCATTTTAGAGAATTACCATGTAAAGTATCAAGCACAAGTATGTAGGGTGAAGAAGCCATATTATTCCCCCAAAGGGAATTTATTATTGAAAGGTATATGCCATTGGTTTTTAGTGGCATTAAAGGTTTCCCAACCTTAATTCCTTAGAAGGTTAGGAAATATTTTCCTAAATTTACAGGGAAAAGTTCAAAATCAGGCTCTAAACATTTACAAACCTTCCTAGATGTGATGAGGGATTATGAAATAAGTCATGAAACTCTTTGTTCAATCCTTGAAGGATGATGCTATGGATTGGTATTCATATCTGCCAGTAGGTTCCATAGTTTCATGGAATCAGTTCACGACAAGATTTTCTGGCCAATTTTGTGAAAGGGTAAATCCAAGTGTGGTGAGAACTTTTTTTATGGAAATTCATATAAGTGAGGTTGAATTAGTTTTTGTTTTCAACCTTCAATTTTCAAAGGAAATCATGGAAATTCTAGAAGACATAAGGTCAAATGATTTAGAATGTTTGGTTGTATATCTAGGATCATTTGACAAGAAGATGAGCTTCTTACTAAGAAACAAAGATCCCAAAAATTTGCACCAGGCATATCACATTGTCATTGACATTGAGAACAATTTGAGATACTCAATGATGAGAGGACCTGTGACTGCTAGTAATAATTCTAGCATTTCCCAAAGTTTTGAACCAAGTATATCAAAAGGTAAAAGGATTTTTCAAGGGGATCTCACGAATGTTGTATCCATTTTATTCCCCAAAAATGCAATATGTGAGCAATCATCAGCTTCATATCAACCAAGGAAGGGAAGGTTTGATATAAATTTTCTATCAGAAAGTTATATGAACTAAAGAAGCATGCTAATGAGTCACCATATGACTTATCCTCGACATTTATGGATGCTCTAATGGAAATACCTAAGGGTTTCATACCTAGTGATCTAATGTGCATTAATTTTTTTTGTGAATCATATATGTCAGGGTCTAGCCAATGGCATGAGGATCTAAAGCCCCATAGCCTTGATCAAATATTGGATTGGGTTAATATTGTGGAAAACATTGAGCATGGTCATATACCCTTATCTATTTCCCATTATGTGAGCAGTGGTTTCCATGCTGAAGAAGATCAAAGGTCAAGATTATTAGGTCAAAGAGAAGCATCAAAATTAGAAAAGTTGATTGTTGAATGTTATCATTTCACTAATAACCTAGAGGTGGAATCCAACAGTAGTGTAGATGATAAAGAGGGGCAACACAAAACTAAAGAGGGGGTGCCTAATTACCTTCCTTAGGATGTTGTAAGCTGTGATAAAACACAAGAAATGCAAGATGAATCCTCACAACATGATGCACCAGTCACTAAAGGGAATACACTTTCTCCCAATGCTATGATACACATGAGGAATCAAAGTGAAGAGATTGAATTTGAACAATCTACCATTGAATATGATCCTTCATATGAAATGGAGATAGAATCCCTTGCTTCTAGTATGGGGTTTGTTAATAGCCTTGAAGGTGTGTGTTTCCTAGGTAGGGAGAAATTTTCCTCATGTGAAGAATTATCTAAGTGTGGGTCAATTGTTGCAAACAAAAATGATGAGGAGAATGTTGAGATCATCTCTTTGTTCCTTAAGTGACTATACTCACTTTGAGTACACTGATAGTTTGAATTGTTGGCCTCATGAATTTAAAGATGATGAGATACATCCAATTAATGTATAGAAAAATATTTCATTTGATGAAGATGCCTTGGACAATTATGTTGTAAATGACAATCCCCATTAGTGTAGGAGTAATCCTTTTCTTGAGGATACCTCTAATGAGTATCTGACAAGTACGATCAGTGGATATGTTGTAGATGGTTTGTGTAAAGATCAAGGTGATGTTGATATAGGTAGTTGTGTCAATAAAGATGCCACTTCTGAATTGCTAAGTTTCAAATTGCATGGAAGGTGTGGGGATGCAAAAATCAATAAAGAAGCTCCCAAACATGGTGTCATCTCTGGATACAGTGTGGATATCCAAAAGGATGCACATAGTTGCATTGAATCTCCTATGGTGAAAAGTTTTACACTTGAAAAGGCAACTACAAGGTTAAGTATTCATGTTCCACGGGATGATTGAATGGATATTACAACAAAACTTCCTTGTGTTGAGGGGAAGGAATTACTTAATGATTTTGCAGAGGATGTAAATAATATCGTATTTTTTCACCCATGTGAAGGGCAACCCAAAGACACGGGTGATTATGAGAATAATATAGGACAGTATGAAGTTGCAGTGGAGTTCTTTGTGGATACTCCTTATCTGATGGATTTGATTATGGAACTTCTTTCACCTCATGAGAATAACACTTGTGATAAATAGGTTGATAATGGACTTGGTCATGCTTGCTTTCCTAAATTCACCAAGGATTGGCCTAGTTTGAGACAAAGTGTATATGATTTTTTCATGTTTGATGGGCAGATGGAATATGATGGTATACTTCATGGCAGCATAGAATATGAAGGATTCCTTTTTCCTATTCAATTTGATGAGACTGTAATGGAAAGGGACAAATGTGGTAATACTACTTCAAGTGTTATAGGTAGTTTTGATCAAGATAGTGTTGATAACTTCAAGGGACTACATAATAATCATATAAATTCACTACAGGATAAATAAGCCACAATTTTTGATAGAGGAAAGAATTTTCCATGAGATTTTGGGGCCCTGGGCCTCCATCTTATGGAAATAATTTACAATGTATATTATGTAAGTAGTGTATATATGTTGGTCCAGTTTGTTGCTTTATGTTGGGTTTGCTTACCTTTCCCAGGTGAGTTCCTTGGTTTTGGTTTTCTACCCTGGTCTGCTTCAACAGGAGATTTTTTCCTCGTCATACCCACCAAGGGTATGCACCCCCGAGCATGAGCCACTGATGGGGCTTCTAAAATTATTAGGAATTTTCTCTTTTCCCATTGGGCTTGGTCTCCATTTTGAACCCTTGTCCACATGAACAAGTTTGGTTTTATCTACAAGAGTATGCAAACATTATAATTGTAAGTTCACCTACCTCATCAGTCATCAATCTCTTAAGTCAACTCTTGAGTCACATTGCACATTAGTTTACCGGCCCCATTAACTCAAAGTATCAGTCACCAATTATTTCACCAATTTGAGCTTGTTCCCTAAGTTGATTTTTAATGTTTCTCAGGGACTTAAACTTAAGGCATTCACCTTCAATGGTCATATCGTTGTCGGTAAACCAAGTTCTTTCCATTAAATGCTAACATTGTATAAGTGCAGGTTTAAAGATTTAAAGATCTAGGATGCAATCTTAGTCGTACCCCGCCAGCTCATGGGTGGTAGGTGCCAACAGATTAAAAGCAATGAGGTTGGTGAAAAGAAGACGCATGTCCCTATACAATCATGGGACCCACTCCCCACTACCATGCCCATGATCTGACACCTTAAATGAACAACCGAGATTAAATCTAGAGAATGATCCTCACCATTCCCCGCTAGCTCACTAAGAAAAAATAAAAGTTGGTTAAAACTAGTGAGATGAACAAGATCTTGACACGTGTCCTAGTTTGTTCAGTTCATGAGGATGGTGGAGCCCCCACACTAAGAAGAGATCAACCAAGATGGATAAACACTATTGGTCATGGACACTTTAGCGAAGCACTGCTGGAAGTCAAAGGTGGTCAAACTCAGATTGGTCACTTGATGTGCATTTCAGCATAGGATTGATGGCTTATATTTAAAATTTATGAAGGGCATGTGGTTTCCATTTTCACTATTCAACCAGCTCACATTAATGGTCAAACTTCTGTAGACATGAGAAAATTGATCTCCATCCATGTGGAGATTTGATTACTGGTAATCATGAGATGCAATTTGCACATTTTCATGCACTTGGGAATTAAGCAGTGATAGTACACATGACAAAGAATTTCTTTGTTTGTGTGTGTGTGTCTCTATTAAACATTGGTGATTGATATTATCACTCTGTTCAATAAATAGAAGTGATATGTTGTTATTTTCACTATAGCAATTTAACTACAAGGTCCTCAAATTATTCTCATGAATAGAGGTTGTGTGTACGTATTCTCTGGTCACAAAATGAGCGAGCCAACATCTTCCAATGAGCCAGCTAAGAGGACCACTTGGTTGCACTCGTAGAGGTAGGTTTTGAGTGTTCTTGGTCATGATTCAACAGTAAGAATGGATGCCTCTACTGGTAGATCCTAGATTACACCCACTAGGTGCAGTTGGAGGTTTCAATTTCATAGTGTGGTTGTAGAGAGAGCTAATGAAAAAGGCAAGAATCTAGTGTGGTCCACTGTTGGAGCTGGAAGAAAGATAAGGTATGGGCGTGGCTGCTTCAGATGCCAAAATTCACCAATTGAGCTCACAAGCAGCTCATTGGATAGTAAAACAAAGACCGACTCTGACTACGACTGGTACCTCACAACATTGGGTCAAAATCTAGCACCTGGTGAGGAGGTATTTTCTGTCCTGCCTTTGGGTGCTAGGACCCCAAGCGGAAGAGATGTTGTGATGAAGGACAAAAAAATTGAGGAAGGAGTTGAATTTTGATCCCCAACCCTCATCACTACTTGGAGTGGCCGTGTGTACCAGGGCTGGTGCGCGAGTGGTAAAAGGCCTTCTAGCCCATGAAAGGTAATGAAATTTTTGGTATTGATAATGATCGTTGTGGTGGTGGTTTTGTTTTTGCATGCGTGGAACATTTTTGTGTTGGACATCGACTATGCCCTCGTGGTGATATGGATGTCTAGTTTGTTGTGGTATGGATGGTGACAAAGGAGATTTTGGCAGGCCTCTACATTTTCTCTTTTGGATAGTCGATGTAATTTTAATTTTCCCTATGTTCAATGTGCTTTTGCATAATCAATATGTGGGAATTTTTGAAATGCAGATGAAATTCTAGGTGAAATGAAATTTTGTGATGAAATTGCATTTGAGCCTGAAGCTTGTTATGCCCCCTTGTCTTATAAAAGGGAACCTAGGGCTCATTTTGCATAGGATGAAAAATTATAGTTAGGTTTTGAGTTAGGTGTACATGGATAGAATGATAAGAATAGAATAGATAGTCTATTTGGATCTTTTAGAAGAACATGTGAAAATTATCTTAAATTCTTATGCAAATATGACTAATAAACATGAATGAAAGTATAATTCTTATATACTTTCTCTTCTTATGTTAATTTCTATGAATGTTGAATGGAATGTTAACGATATTTTCATTCTTTCTTGAATGTCTATTCAAATGTATGGGTATGTGCAGGATCATCATGGAAAAAATAGAACCTTAAGTGGCAATTGTTTTAGAAAAATCAAAGTTAGGCAACTTGACATAAAAAAATGAATAAGTTATCTATATTATTTCAAAAATATGTAAGAATAGAATCTGTAGAAAATTGAATGTAGTTTCTAAAACTACCAAGTTTATTTAAAAATAAATAAAAATCTATTTGGTCAAAATTTGAAATTTCAATGTAGTAGTACTTAAATTTCAGGAAAAAAATAAGAATTTGGTGTCTGTCTGACCACCCCAACCAGAATAAAATGATAATATTTTTTTAAAAAAAATTAGATATAAGTAGAGGACTCATGTCTCGATGTGATGCATATTTTTTTGTAATTTTTCTGCAAGTAAACAATTAATTATAAATTTTTGTTACAACTTTTGAAAAATATAAAAACTCATATGTTTGACCACCTTGGTCAAAAATTCATGAAATTCATTTTTTTTAATCCTATAGTATGCAAAGCATAGAATGTGACACATGTTTCAGATTCAAAAAATGTGATATCGTTTGAAAGATATAGATGTTTTTCAATCAGCCAATCAATCAGGACTTTAGTTATAATTCAAATAGAAAATGAATAATAATTATTTATTAAATTCAAAGTAAAGAATAATTTATATTGGTGGAAATATGAGAATCTCCTTTAAAAACCCTTTTTGTTTCATCAATTTTGGGTAAAAAAAAGTCGTCAACCACATACCCCACACATACCCATCATATCACCACTTTTTGGCCCATCATGATCCTACACATACCCATATGTATATTTTTTTGTTTTGATTCAAGCAATCAATTAAATGCTTAAATGGAGTCTTAGATTTACAATTATTTATAGGGGATTTGATAAGTAGTTATGTATCAGAAAGAGTGAACTCCATTATGTAAAGTTGTTATGAGAGCAATCCATCCCATTAAATGTTAAAGTCATTTTTGCATTACTAGTTCTTATGTATGTGACTCTATTGCCCAATGTGACAAGGAACTACTCTATTCCTTAATGATTCACCTAAAGGGCTTATCAAATAATCATCTAATGACCAACCTAATGTTAGGTTTTAAAGTCATTTTTAAAATTAATCAATCTTGATCATGCATGTATTGGTCTACTATCATGTAGAATGTCCTTTGTTTTGATGAATGGGTAAGTAATTTAATTAAATATAAGCCGATCTTGTAGTAGTTATAACATAACTATCCTTCATTCAAAACGATCTATGAAAATGATGAGTTCTATAAAGAAAATTATCAAATGAGCACAATAGGAACACACTCCTTGGTCCCATAGAGCCTAAAGTGTAGAAGAGCTCAGTCATTGACTAGATCTTGTTAGTTGTCCAGTCATTTCAGGAGTCTTGAATATAGGAGTTGGCTACCCCTTAGAGATTTTTTAGGTGCACTGGAAAAAGAACCAACAACTAGAATGACTTAAAGGGATGTAAGAGGGTGTATTAAGGGGATGCATCTCATGAACCCTATGATATGGCTTGATGGATCCTAAGAGGATGACTTAAGGGAAATTATGAGAGTGAATTAAGGGATGCAATATTGTGGATTAAGGGTATTAAGATGATATGACTTTAGCATCCATTAAGAGGATGGATTAAGGGGAAGCAAAAGAGTAGATTATGGGGAGTTGATAGAATGAATTGAAGGGATGTAAGAGGGTGGATTAAGGGAAGTTGATATAATGACTTAAAGGGATGTAAGAGGGTGTATTAAGGGGATGCATATCATGAACCCTATGATATGGCTTAACGGGTCCTAAGAGGATGGCTTAAGGGGAATTATGAGAGTGACTTAAGGGATGGAAGATTGTGGATTAAGGGTATGTAAGAGGATATGACTTAAGGGTCCTTTTAGAGGATGGTTTAAGGGGATGGAAGAGGGTGGATTAAGGGGAGTTGGTAGAATGACTTAAAGGGATGTAAGAGGGTGTATTAAGGGGATGCATGTCATGAAACCTATGATATGGCTTAACGAGTCCTAAGTGGATGGCTTAAGGGGAATTATGAGAGTGACTTAAGGGATGCAAGATTGTGGATTAAGGTTATGTAAGAGGATATAACTTAAGGGTCCTTTAATAGGATGACTTAAGGGGATGCAAGAGGGTGGAATAAGGGGAGTTGATAGAATGACTTGAAGGGATGTAAGAGGGTGGATTAAGGGGAGTTGATAGAATGACTTGAAGGGATGTAAGAGGGTGGATTAAGGGGACTTGATAGAATTACTTAAATGGATGTAAGAGGGTGGATTAAGGGGATGCATGTTATAAACCCTAGGCTATGGCTCAATGGTTCCTAAGAGGATGGCTTAAGGGGAATTACGAGAGTGAATTAAGGGATGAAAGATTATCGATTAAGGATATATAAGAGTATATGACTTAATGGTCCTTTAAGAGGATGGATTAAGGGGATGCAAGAGGGTGGATTAAGGGTTGTTGATTGAATGACTTGAAGGGATGTAAGAGGAAGGATTAAGGGGAGTTCATATAATTAATTAAAGGGATTTAAGAGGGTGGATTAAGGGGAATTGATAGAATGACTTAAAACCCTAAACCCTAAACCATAGGACCTAAATCCTAGGAGATGAACCATAAACCCTTAAAACCCATATATATTTGTTATTTTAAGCATCTCATGAACCCTACAAACCCTAAACTTTAAACCATATGACCTAAAGACTAGGAGATGAACCCTAAACCATTAACCCATATAGATTTGTTATTCTAAGCATCTCATGAACCTTAAACCCTTAAAAAAAATATAGATTTATTATTCTAAGCATCTCATGAACCTTAGAAATGCTAAATGGGTATGTGTAGGATCATGATGGGCCAAAAAGTGGCAATATGATGGGTATGTGGCTGAATACTTTTTTTTACCCAAAATTGATGAAATGAAAAGGGTTTTAAAAGGAGATTCTCAGCTTTCCACCAATATAAATTACGCTTTACTTTGAATTTAATAAGTAATTATTATTCATTTTCTATTCAAATTATGACTAAAGTCTGATTGATAGGCTGATTGAAAAAAATCTATAGCTTTCAAACGGTATCACATTTTTTGAATCCAAAACATGCGTCACATTCTATGCTTCACATACTATAGGATTAAAAAAAGAAAATTTGAATTTCATGAGGTTTTGACCATGTTAACGTGGTTAAACATATGATTTTTTATATTTTTAAAAGTTGTAATAAAAAATTCATAATTAATTATTTACTTGGAAAAAATTATAAAAAATATGCATCACATTGAGACATGAGTCCTCTACTTATATCTAAAATATTATTAAAAATATTATCATTTTATTGTGGTTAGGGTGGTTAGATAGACACCTACTTCTTATTTTTTCCACTGAAATTTAATTACTCTTGCATTGAAATTTCAAATTTTCACCAAATAGATTTCTTTTTTTTTTTAAAAAACCTAGTAGTTTATAAACTATATTCAATTTTTTACAAAGTCTATTATTACATATTTTTGAAATAATATAGATAACTTATTCAAATTTTTACATCAAGTTGCCTAACTTTGATTTTTCTAATTTTTTTGCCACTTAAGGGCTTGTTTTTTCCATGATGATCCTGCACATACCCAAACCCTAAACCATATGACCTAAAGACTAGGAGATGAACCCTAATCCATTAACCCATATAGATTTGTTATTCTAAGCATCCCATGAACCCTAAACCCTTAAAACCCATATAGATTTGTTATTCTAAGCGTCTCATGAACCATAGAAACCATAAACCCTAAACCATATGACCTAAAGACTAGGGCATTAACCCCAAACTATTAACCGATATAGATTTGTTATTCTAAGCATTGCATGAACCCTAAACCCTTAAAACCATATAGATTTGTTATTCTAAGCATCTCATGAACCCTAGAAACCTTAAACCATAAGAATCGCATGAACCTTAGAGAGACTTAAAGGGATGCAAGAGGATGGATTAAGGGTAGATATATGAGGATATTGATTAAGGGGTCCTAAGAGCATGGCTTAAGGGGTGTTGAGAGAGTGACTTAAGGGGATGCAAGTGGATGGATTAAGGGTAGATATATGAGGATATGGATTAAGGGGTGTAGAGAGAGTGACTTAAGGGGATGTCTTAAGGGGTTTCAAGAGAGAGACTTAACAAGATGCAAGTGGATGGATTAAGGGTAGATATTTGAGGATATAGATTAAGGGGTCATAAGAGGATGTCTTAAGGGTTGTTGAGAGAGTGACTTAAGGGGATGTAAGTGGTGGATTAAGGGTAGATATAAGAGGATATGGATCAAGGGGTCCTAATAGAATGGCTTAAGGGTAATTAATAGAGAGACTTAAGGGGATGCAAGAGGATGGATTAATGGTACATAATAGTATGGCTTGAGGGGTTTTAAGAGAATGGGTTAAGGGGATATGAAATCAATTGTAAACTATTTATAAAATGACAATGAATTAAATTTAGTTTTATATTTATACTATAAATTAAATGTATCTATAACTACATATAGTTACCTATCTCTATATTTGAATTCCACTGTAATATATGTGCATCTCCTCTCTTTTTTGTAAGGCACCTAGTTTTGGGAGACCTAAAACAAAAAAATATATAAAAATTTAATTAGGAAATGACTAAAGACAAATATATATATATATATATATATATATATATATATATATATATATATATATCAATTAAATATATATACACCTATATACTTACCAATATTTATTTACTTTGTTGTATCATTTGTAGCCTCTATTTTTTGTAATGCATCTATGATTGTCTCATGATCATCCATTGAAAGTGTCTAGAAAACTTTATTAGTAGGCCTTTATTGATATCTAACTAGTTTAAAATTGGTTGCCAAAATCAGATGTGAATAATGTATAATATTATTCTTGTGTCTTTCATAATCTTCAAATGTAGGCAATCCATTCTTTCTTATCAAATATTTTTGAAGTCGGGTGTAAAAAACAACCAATAAACCAGTTGGATACTCAAAGTTGTCATCATCCACTCTAGGATGTACCAACTTATATTTTCTTTCAACACATCTAGCCAACCAATACTCTGTATCCTCTTGATTCCCCTTATATGCAACAACAACATACACATGTCCTGCAAAAATAAATAAAATATTCAATAAAGAGTGCCTTATATTTAATTCACATATATAAACATGCATACATATAAAATTTTGTAGACACATAAAATATACATGCATCTGATCCTAATTCAATAATTTCAATTTGTCCTTGATCATCCCTCTACTAACCATTTTAATCATCTTCAACTAATTAAATTTCATCATTTTCCCTCTTTAATTAAATAAATCATCTTTTGTTGAATTAAATCCTAAGTCGTCCTCCTTAAATTAAATAAATCAATTTTATTTAATTATCTTTAAATTTTCCTCATTTAATTAAATAAATCAAATTTATTTAGATAAATTACTAATGCATCAATTTCCCCCCATTTGATTTAAATAAATCCAAGTATCTAAGTCAAAAGTAAAAATCAACTAATCTTCATCTTAATTAATCAAATCATGATTAATTTTAATCATAATCACTCCAATTCTCTAGATTTTGTAACTTGTGCACATAAATCAATTTAATTGATTTATTAATTCCCCCTTTTCATTCAAAAAAGGCAATCTCAAGTGGAATATTCCTCCATTTCAAATTTCCCTACCAAATGTCTTGTCCTCCAACATAGCATTAACTCCTCTTACATTGTCTCTTACGTTTCCCCCACTTGGCATTTAAAACTCTTTCTTCTCCCTCCAACAAGCCAACTTTCAAATTTCAAATTTGAACCTAATAGCATTTATCATGCACATTGTCAAAATATGCACAACCTTCATCCTCTCACATCTTAACAAGTGGCATCTTGTCATTGTCTCATTTTTTATCCCACATCCTTCATGTTTTTCATTCTTCCATCCTTCATTCCTATAAATGGAGGATTCTTCTTTTGATTTTTGACACAACTTGATACACAATCTCAAGCATTTGCATCTTGTTCATCATATCACATAGCATCTTCAAGCCATTTCATCCATCATCCAATATCTTGTCAAGGATTGGGAAAGGGATACTTTCCGCATCCAAGTAGGACCAATGCACTATGAGATAGTGTTTGATTCATGTTATTGTGTTTATTATTTAGCTTCATTGTTTCTTTAGTTGCATACTTAACATGATTCAATATTTCATAGAGATGCTTTGGTTTGCCTTGTTTCAAATGACAATACTAATTTTTTTTATTTCTAAGAAAAAATGTAGAAAAATGCATCTACAAAATGGTTCCCACTATGGGGCTTCTCAATAGCCTCCATTTCATTTTATTATTCTTATTTTTATTTCTAACAAATAGGGCTGAAATAGAAGTGGGAACAACCAGCTAAGAGGGAACTCTCTGTGTGTTTTTGTTTTTTTGTCTTAAATCTCTCTTTTGTAGGTTGGAATACTCTTGTAAATTAATCTCTAAATGTTTATATTTAGAAAAAAATTTAATTTGTTACTTAAATGTGCATAATTCTATTTTGTTGAAAAGTAATCTCTAAATGTTTAGATTTAGAAGAATTTTTAATTCGTTACTTAAATGCACATAATTCTATTTTGTTGAAAGAAAGCTATCACAATTTTGAGCTACAATCTGCTTATATTTTCATCTCAAGTTTCTTTTGAACTCTGACAACAACTCCAAACTCCACCTCCAATCCCTTTCCATGCATATTATTTAGGTGTCATGTCAAAATAGTTGCATCCCTTGTTGAGTTGTCATATCAAATAGCCTTTCAATGACTCAAAAGCAGTATTATAGATGAAAGTGTGTCTCAGATTTAAATTGGTGGATATCTCTTTACCTTCTTTATGCTCTCATGAGATAAATAGGAGGTGGTGATATAGGTATTGAATTTAATGTAGCAAAGTGAAATGGTGTGTAACTAGAGTTATCTATTTCTTGAACAAGTTCAGGTTTGTACACAATGAGCTTCTCTATCGCATCTGCAATAGACAGCTTATAAATCCATGAGTAGAACTACCCACATATTTTAAATTACATAGAATAAACATTTAAACACACAATTTGAAACCAAAAGAAAATTAAACCAAACATTCATATTTCTTTCACAAAAGAATTAACTTTAATCGATCGATTTCAACATGATATGTGTGTTTGTGTTCTAGACTATAAAATAGACAACTATCTATGTAATGGGATTATTTGTCTTTAAAATATTATTATAGAAAAATTGTTTTGTTTTGATGAGTAAAAAATATATTAATGACTCAAAATTGGAAGTATAGAAGAAAGTGTGCCTCAAATTATGTGTGGGTTAAACGAATTGAGTATAATCTCAGATCTTTTTATGTGCTCTATCTTAAACTATCTTTTTTTTGAAGATTTATTTTGAAGAGGTGTGCCATAGAAATGAACAAAAATATATCCAAGTCAGTGTTAGGCAGAGACACAATAGAGGGAGTACTATTATTCAAATATTTATTTTGAAGAGGCTTGCTACTATTCAGCTTGATATCAAATCAATGCAAGTATGCCCATCTCACATGATTTGATTAGTCATTACATTCTATCTTTATGGAACTTCGCTTAATTCATCCTATAAATGGAAATACTAGATCATAATCTATTATTTTTGAGTGTCTAAAGAATATTGAAATCTAGGCGATCTTGTGACCATTAATTGGCATACAATTGATTGATAGTTGAGAGTTGCCTAAAACTTTTACTTATTTCAAATCCTAACTATGATTTCATCTTTTGATTTAGAAAAGACAAGGAAAATTTTTTGTTATAGGAATTCATTAAGAGATGTGACAATGCGTATTTATGTTAAGTGAATGAAGCCCACAACTGTCACATTTTGAAGTAGTTGATTGGAAATATTTTAAAATGCATTACTTTCACTGTATCCAAATTACCTTCTATTCAACTACTATAATGAAGAGCAAGCATAGGTAAATGATTGTTCAAGCATATATCGATTGGAAGAGTGGATTTGAAGTAATCTTTTTTCATTAATACATCTGCCTATATTGAACATTGAATATATACTTGAAATCTTTGTTGCCTAGCTACCTTACTATTGCTTTTATTGTGAAGATATGTAGCTAGGCGTGATATCTTTATTGAGAAAATCATTACAAATCAGAAACCAAAGATTGTAGGCATCCTCTTGAGTAATGTTGCTCATTTATGACTTTCTGAGAGGTTTTGAGCTTTGTTGGAAAATTCTCTTCTTTTAATTAAGATTTGTTTTAAAAGTTTGTGGCAAGTGGGATTATTATTAATGCTCCATTTCTTAGTTTAAAATCATTAGTCTTTTCTATTTAAAATTGTTTTATTGTTTAAAGTCACTAGTCTTTTCCATTTCTTAGTTAATGCTTAAAATGATCTCAATCTAATTCTTACATGATTGTCTTTCTTCATAAGGAAGGAAGGAGGAGTAATTTCATTTGCACAAGGGACTTGTAGCATTGAAAGATAAGAAGCGATCTTTGAAGAATCTTGGAGTTTAAGAGAAATGAACATTGAATTTGAAGTCGAAAAAGAATTTTTAAATGCTTAGAGCTTCCATTTTATGCTTTCATTTTCTATTTTAGGCCAACTCATGTCTTTTTTGGATTCTAAAAAGAACACTAAAAAATCTTTCATTTTTGCTACAAAGGGTTAAAATTGAACCTTAGACACTTACTAAATTTTAATTTGGGTTCTAAAAATTTGACAAACAAATCTCACACTTCAATTCTAGTGCTTAAAAAGAACTCATTTTTGCTTTCAAAATCTAAAATAAACAAGTGTATTTGGTGTTTTGTAATATTTTTCACAAATTAATATCATTTAAAAATGTGTATGCACTTCTCTCATGCTTCATGGAGATCTTGAGAATCAAAAGTTTTTTTGTGATATTAAGTTGTAAAAAGGATTTCCTCCACATTTCTATTTGGGTTTAAAATTTAACAAAGCTGGTGAGTATGAGTGGAACATATCATGTGTGTTCTCTCTTTGTTTCTCAACAAAGATTGATCAAACTACAAATATATTTTCTCACTTGTGTTTTATCTTAGAGGGCCTGCCTTGTGGGAAAAAGTAACCACCCAAGGGAATGACCCAACCGGGAACACGCTAAAGCCAAGCGACTTCCACCCAGGATATAAGTGTGGGTACTTGAGGAAAGGAAAGTATCACGAGGAATTTTCTGATGAGAAGGGAAGCAATGGTCTCTCACCGCATGGATGATCCCCCATGAACAGAATGCCTACATTAAAACCCCTTGTTTAGAAGGGCCAAAATCCTTTTCTATTTGTTGGTGCAAGAATGGTCGTTTTGAAGCTGCCCCACACTTTTATGGATTTTAGTAGAAATTAAAAGTATATGATGGGAGATTAATGGATACTGATGCTTGGCCGACTCGAGAAGTGAGTGCACTATAAGGGGGAGCCTATGTTTCAAGCATCTAACCATTCGCTAAAAGTAGGGGTAGTTAGACTTGTCCAAGTGGGGACTCAACAAATATTGTCTCAAATATCCATAGGGTTGTGATTGTTCTTGAAATAAAAACACATTGTTTGATAAAAAACATTAGAAAACAAACATTCAACATGAGCATTAAATCTCAAACCCTTTAGGAGAAGCAAATATCCTTGAACAAATTTAGATGCTATTACTTTCCCTTGGGATTCTCATCCTTAGAGGCTTCTAAGCATTTGGATTTCATTTCAATTTTCTCCTACTAAGGTCAACATTAGGAAACTTTTTACTTTATTTTCTAGATTTCCACATAATGGACTTTATGGGATGAAAGAGAATTAGGACATTGGACATCTAGTTTCAAAAAATAATCAAGAGTGTGCTTGTGATAAAAGGAACCCATTAAGAAAAGATAAGTATCATTCAAACCCCGCACATGTGCTTGTTTATCTTTGTCTTGTGATCTTTTGGTTTGAACTACTTTCTGGGAAAATCAAGCTCTTCAATATCTTGGTCTTGAAAGCAAGTCCCTCTTAGGTTCATCTAGGCTCAAAATAAAAAATATTATCCATCCTCAAAATATCAATAAAAACCCATCTCACAAACAACTTTTGAACCATTGGAAAAATCATTAATTATAGATTTTTGGTAAAATCCTTGAATCAAAATCAAAATCATCTTGTTTGACTAAGTGTGTGTAGATGCATCCTTCTTCATACTCTTAGTTAAATTATCACCTTGTGGACAAGTTCATTCAAAGATAACATCCAACATCTTGGGGTTATAAGTCCCTTATCCAAATCAAATCAAATGAAAAATCCTAAAGTCCTAAAGTCTAGTATCTCCTCCAAGGGTCTTAAAAATTCAACACCCATATCATTCACCCCTTTCATCCTTCATCTCATCATTGGTCCTAAACACCTTAGGGGTCAATTTTACAACAAGGTCAAAACACAAGAAAAACATGGAATATAAACTTGATTCATACATCATGAATGGTCTAAGTCAACCAAATTATCAAAGCCTTAAAAAACCAATGAATTATAAAAACTCACATTTATACAATCCATACATGGGATCATTATCTCTTACAAACCTCAAAGGAACAAAAAATGTGAGTATGCCCAATCTAAATTTTTGAACAACTTTCCCAATGGTAGATTTAAATCCAAACCTACAAATCTATCAACCAAACAATCAATGCATGGGTCTTCAAAAAAATAACATTATCCCACCAAATTCATACATGCCAAATGTGAATATACCAAGTAGAACTTTACCAAACATGAACATTTCAAATCCACACTTGGTAAAATTTGGGATAGATATGTTTGAAAATCATACGAAGGTTGTTCAAAGTACAAAAAATATGTTAATGACTGCATGTATTGATCTAAGTCAAGGTAACACCATGTAAAATCAAAGTTACCTAAATCAAGGCAATGTGATTCCCAACCACAACAATGTTCAATTTCAATCTATCTTTCCAAATCCAAACATCATCCCAAATCATAATATTGTCCAAAATCAATCACCACAAGGTCAATCTAAAGTATGAATCTCACAAGGTAACAAATGAAAATACACACCACTTGGGAAACCAATCAAATCAGTTAGGAAACAACGAGTAAACAAGAATCTCATCAAAATCCCCATCTATGAGAATTATCAAGAGCCCTTCATAAAACCATCATGGTATAATGAGAAACACCTTTGTGAGTATCATAAAATAAATGGACACACAACATCAGATTGTGTTTGGGCATGTGCAGGATCATCATGGAAAAAACAGGAACTTAAGTGGAAAATTTTTTAGAAAAACTATAGTTAGGCAACTTGACGTAAAAAATTGAATAAGTTATCTATATTATTTCAAAAATATGGAAGAATAGAATCTATAGAAAATTGAATTTAATTTCTAAACTACTAGGTTTATTTTAAAAAGAAAAAAATCTATTTGGTGAAAATTTGAAATTTCAATGCGATAGTACTTAAATTTCGGAAAAAATAAGTAGGTGTTTGTCTGACCACCCTAACCACAATAAAATAATAGTAAATTTTTTTATAAGATTTTATATATAAGTTGAGGACTCATGTCAGATGTGATGCATATTTTTTAGATTTTTTTTCAATTAAATAATTAATTATGAATTTTTATTATAACTTTTAAAAATATAAAAACTTGTATGTCTGACCACCTTAACTTGGTCAAAACTTCATTAAATTCATTTTTTTTAATCCTATAGTATGTGAAGCATAGAATGTGATGCATGTTTTGGATTCAAAAAATGTGATACCGTTTGAAAGTTATAGATTTTTTCAATTAGCCTATCAATCAGAGTTTTAGTCAAAATTCAAATAGAAAATGAATAATAATTATTTATTAAATTCAAAGTAAAACATTATTTAAATTGGTGGAAATCTAAGAATATCCTTTAAAACCCTTTTTGTTTCATGAATTTTGGGTTAAAAAAAGGTCGTCAGCCACATACCCTACAAATACCCATCATATTGCCACTTTTTAGCCCATCATGATCCTGCACATACCCGTTTGACTCAAAAATATCATCCAAGACTTGATTGATCAAAAAATAATAACTATTAGTGATCTTTCCACCAATGATCATTTTGACAATACTTCTACATCATCAAATGAATTAGAATACATATCTCAAGAATTCATTCCAAAGCATGATCAACAACTTTCACCAAAGTCTAGCAATAGTCCTTTCTAATACATAGTGACATCCTTCGACCTCATGGTTACAAATATTGAAGGAATTTTCAACTCAACATTTGATCGAAGTCTACTCAAAGATCAAGAGCATATTGAGCCACTTCTCATTCCTAATGAAGATATCCAAGAACCCTTTATAAGCAATCCATCCTTTGAAAGTGACCCATGTCAAGAACTTGATCCAAAGTATGTCAAAAGTAACTCCAACATTAATCAAGATCAAGAATTTGTATCTCCAAGATACTATAATGATTTAATGAACACTCTCCTATCTATACAGGATGTTGCAGATAATTATCATATCCATATAGCACATATTCCTCCATCTACCCATGAGATGTTTTTTGTGGATTGACACGTAGATGATCTTCATTTAGAATAGGATTCCTTTACTCTTGACATTATTACACAAAAAGAGCAGGTTACTGATTCCTATAGTCAAATTGAGTTGTAAACATGAGGATTGGATATATCCTAGATTTAGACTAAGGACATAATGTATGAAGATATCTTGGAGCATTATCCACTCAAGGAAATATGTCAGACATAATAGGATATTCCAAAGACAGTAGTGCAACAAATTAAAATAATGCCATTTGTAGTGGTCATTTATTAGAGAATGCATTCTAAAAAGGAACTCTTGAAACAAGCATAATCAAAGCATGAAGGTACTAATTCCACAATACTGGGGGAAACTTCATCTCAAGCAAATGTCAACATAAGGAGCACGAAGAATCCTTATGATGAAACCGATGCCAATACTACAACTAGCCACATCACAAATCTTCATCCACCCATCACCCCATCCATTAATTGGGAGCAACATCAAAAGAAATATTTGAATCAAAGCATGAAGAATGTTATCAAATTAAAAGAAGCTAAGAAGCATAATGGACAAATCAAATACACATGGACACCAAAGAATACAAAGAAATATTATCCCTATCAAAATCCATTAGTCAAAGAGAGTATGGGGAAAAATAAAAAAGGGAAAAGTGTCCATCAGAGATGTCCACAAAGTCAATAGTGGGCTTCTCAAGCAACATAAAAAGTATATCAAGTAGTTGGTCCTAATTCCATGCACACTTCCATATCCACCCATCATTGCTCATCTTCCCAAGTTTGGAGAGTCAAAGGTTCCAAACTATTAACCAATTCATCTTTTTATTCCTAAACACACTCCATCCATGCCTCCATGGATGATATCCAATTCTCATGTTGATTATGTATTGGTAGCTAACCTTCATCATAATGATTTACAAGGCACTTTATTACACTATGAACATAAAGATAGAGTTAGTTCTAGTATCAACAAAGCAGATCAAGAATCTCAAAAGTTGCTTTCAAGTGCACGTATCTTGGAAAAGTATCTTCTACAAGTAGGATATCGATGGCACATTATGAAAAAAGTATCTACATCAAAACTACAAGGAATTTTAGAATGAGCTTAAAATCTTTTAGAAAAATCCAATAAAATCAAAAAATAAGAAAAATCAAAAAATCAAAAATTCAAAAGAATAGAAAAATCATGAAAATAATAAAGATAAAATCGTCCTTTAGTGAAAACCACTACGGTGGCGCTTTGGATAGGTATCATGATAAAAACCTAGCAAATAGAAGTCATGTGTAGAATTGAGCATCTATGTGTGCCACTTCAGGTGAAAGTATCTCATCCCATCCATAATAAATCCAGCATTCCATCCATCTTATCCATAATAAATCCATTCATCCATGACACATTTATCCAATCCATTTTCATACACCTCCATCCATAGTCCAAATTATCTTGATCTTGATGAAAGTTTGGTGCACACTTTACACTTGCTTATGGTAAAAATCTTGAAATAAGTGATTTTCATTGATCCTATCTTATCCCAATATTATCTGAGCCATGAAGCATTTTCCAATGGAGCATTCCTCTATTCAAACACCTTATCCTATTCCAAGATAATCCTTGGCATCCTTTGCGTGCTTACCATATCCATCCATCCACACACCTATCAAGGTATCCATCCATGACATTCCATACATTTCTAGACACTAGGGGCAGATATTTACATCTTGCTTTAGGAATAAATATTGATCTATCTATTCTAACTTATGTGGTGATCCAAACATTGGAAAAAGTGAAATCAAATTGTTCAAAGCATTTGTGAGCCAAAAGTCCAAATCACTAACCCATGGCACATTTGGCGAGAAGATGTTCCTTGTCAAGATTCATCTTTCATCAAAAATCAATCCAAACAATCACTATCATTCACATCTAATTTACACTTCAAATGTTAAATAAAATCATTCAAAGCATTTTGGTTCCAAAATCAAGCTTCAAAATCTTGATCAATGAATTCCAATCAAAAAATCATCTCCAGATATCCTTCCCAATCCTTGTGTTGCTTAACATTATCCTTGCAATGTTGTGTATCCTAAACAATGTTATTATCATCAATCCATTATCATCTCAGGATATCCATCCCAATCATTGTGTTGCTTAACACTATCCTTGCATTGTTGTGTATCCTCACAATGTTATCATCATCAATCCATTGATCAAATAAATCAACCTTTGCTTGGTTTTCAACAAAATCCCAAAACAAAGAATTGATATTGTCACACATGTCCATATCCAAAACATTCATAACATCGAAAAAGCCAAAAAAATTCATAAAACCAAGAAAATCCAAAAACACTCATTAAAGTTAGAAAAATGTCAAAAAAATGCTATCTGAACTACGTCATCTCTGAGCTTAAACGTAGGCAAGGATAATCTTTGATGAGCCCCCGAGACACAAAATTCAAAAACATTCATAAAATCTCATAAAACCCAAAAACATTTGGATAATTGGAAATCCAAAACATTTGTACAATCTCGAAAAAACCCAAAAACAACCTCAAAAAATTTCAAAACATCAAAAACATCCAAATATTTGAAAAAATCTATCCATCCCATTTCGCTTCACGCACAATAAACTTCCATCCATAATAAATTGATCATCACCTTCATCCTTTGGCAATACATATAGAAACAACCACAACAATCAGCAAACACAAACTTCAAAGGTAAAATCAAAATCAAAACAACAAACTTTTAAATGCAAAATCAAACTCTTGATCATTCACAAACATGTCAATCAACCTTATATCAATAGCCTTTTTGAACAACCTATCAACTTGCCACTATCCACTAACATGTCCTAAGATGTATCCTTCCTA
This sequence comes from Sequoia sempervirens, assembly GCA_007258455.2. NCBI lineage: Eukaryota > Viridiplantae > Streptophyta > Pinopsida > Cupressales > Cupressaceae > Sequoia > Sequoia sempervirens. The sequence goes on along the minus strand of VDFB02158136.1, from coordinate 34,160 downwards.
CAATGGGAATGATCTATTGGAAGAAAACTTTGGATAAACAAAACAATGTGTCACCATCCACTGACATGTCCTAGGATGTATCCTTCCTACAATGGGAATTATCTATTGGAAATTATTTTGGTTCTTATCCTAAATAAAAAAATCCCTTTGGCTAGTGGTATGAAGAACATTGACTTGTTTGTGTGCTTCTTTTCTTTTTGATTATCTTATTGCACTCATTCCAATGACCTCTCGATGATGTCTAATCAAAGCAATTTAGAGAGAAAGGAATGGGGCATCGATCATTATTTTTTTTATGTTGTACTTGTTGGACATTCTTATAATATAACTTGGTGAATACTTGCTTTGTTAGGTGAATCCTAGCAAGGTTTTCATATTTCAAGTGTGAACAAGAATAGTCTTCTCTATTTGTTGAGTCAAATTCCATCGCACTAGGTACAATGCCATCTTGGTTCTTTATACCTTGATGCATCGTATCTATGTGTGTTATCAAATATAAGGTAAGTATCCCTTTTAAAGTCCCAATTCTTGATAAGAAAATAATCCATTGCTCATCATCATCTTTAATAAAGTTGGTGTGTTAATCATCATCACCAGTGCATCCATCCTGCATCCAAAAATAATTAGCATACATAAATCTCATAATCATAGTATATCACATCATCCATCTCATCCACCTCACATGCATTACATTATCATTTTAAGTTTTTTAGGATAATGTAGATTGGTTATTCTAAGCAGATTAAAACCATTAGCATACTGCACATCATATCATATCATATAAGAAACATTGATCATCACGCATGCATGTTCATCATCATAATATAGATCTATTAGTCTAAGCATCTCATAAATCATACATTTGCATGAAACATCCATTGCATAATCATATAGGCATGATCACATCATCCATATCAAATGCAGTACATTATCATTTAAGTTGTTTGGTTATTCTAAGCATCTTAAAACCATCTCATTTTCATCATCATCATAACTATCCATACATCCATCTTGAACCTCTTTGTCATGAGCTCGACTCTAAAATTGATTTTTTTGTTCAATCTCTCAAGGAGGAAATGTACCAGTATACTTCTTTCCATTGGGGCATCTGAAAAAAAAATTAAAAAAATGAATTTTCATCTTGGCAGTTTATTCTTTGAACCAACGTAGTAGGTACATTGCTTCAAAGAGGGAAAAAATGTAGACATGTAAAATATACATGCATCTGATCCTAATTCACTAATTTCAATTCATCCTTGATCATCCCTCTACTAACCATTTTAATCATCTTTATCTGATTAAAATTCATCATTTTCCCTCTTTAATTAAATAAATCATTTTTTGTTTAATTAAATCCTAAGTCATCCTCCTTAATTTAAATAAATTAATTTTATTTAATTATCTTCAAATGCTCCTCATTTAATTAAATAAATCAAATTTATTTAGATAAATTACTAATGCATTAATTTCCTCCCATTTGATTTAAATAAATCCAAGTATCTATCTCAAAAGTCAAAATCAGCTAATCTTCATCTTAATTAATCAAATCATGATTAATGCTAACCATAATCACTCCAATTCTCTAGATTTTGCAACTTGTGCACATAAATCAATTTAATTGATTTATTAATTCCACCTTTTCATTCAAAAAAGGCATCTCAAGTGGAATATTCCTCCATTTCAAATCTCCCTCCCAAATGTCTTGTCCTCCAACATAGCATTAACTCCTCTTACATTGTCTCTTACATGTCCCCCACTTGGCATTTAAGACTCTTTCTTCTCCCTCCAACAAGCCAACTTTCAAATTTCAAATTTGAACCTAATAGCATTTATCATGCACATTGATCAAAATATGTACAACCTTGATCCTCTCACATCTTGACAAGTGGCATCTTTTCATTGTCTCATGTTTTATCCCACATCCTTCATGTTTTGCATTCTTCCATCCTTCATTCCTATAAATGGAGGATTCTTCTTTTGATTTTGGACACAAATTGATACACAATCTCAAGAATTTGCATCTTGTTCATCATATCACATAGCATCTTCAAGTAATTTGATCCATCATCCAAGAGCTTGTTAAGGATTGGGAAAGGGCTACTTTCCACATCAAAGTAGCACGAGTCCACTATGAGATAGATTTTGATTCATGTTATTATGTGTTTTATTTAGCTTCCTTGTTTCCTTAGTTGCATACTTAACATGATTCAGTATTTCATAGAGATGCTTTGGTTTGCTTTGTTTTAAATGAAAAGACTAATGTTTGTTTATTTTTGAGAAAAAATGCAGAAAAAGGAATCTACAAATTTAACTCAATAAATGATGTACCTTCTTGTACAATATCCAAAACATGATCATAATCATCTGATGTGAACACTTGATTATCTTCAATTGTCATTCCATGTTGAATATGTGTCGATGTAGGTGTTAACTCTCTTTGTTTCCATTGTTTGACCCATTCCGTATTTTGACACACCTCCCAATCACCTACAATACAAAATTGGAAAAACCATAGTAACTTCCCTGTCCATATTGTCCATGTGCTTTCATTCGAACTCTTAAACAAATTCCATTTTGTAGATCCATTAATTGTTTCACAATCTTGTCGAGAAAAAATATCATTTTCTTCAACTAACCAAAAGAAGCATCGAATTTTTGAGCTCTCACTTGTTCTTGTAGATAATTTGGTATTGCACCAATCTACAATTGCATGTGCATCTCTAAATTTTGCAACATCCTCAAATTTTAGTTGCTCTCTAGCAAAAGCTCTTTTCAGACATGCACTTGCTCCATCGTGTTCTCCCTTACCATGACCCGCTTCAAAAAAACTCCATATGTGATGGATATTATTTTCCTTATGACCTCTACATGACCAATAAAACATTCTATCATTTTTTTAATTGACCCATGCAATTATTCGACCATATGAGATGTTCTAGCATTTGAATTCCTCTATTTTTTAATTTTTTATAAAATATATCAAAACAATATTGAAGAAACTCAGATGAATGTAATTTATTATCACTTACATAAAAATGGTACTCTCTAAAAAAAATTCTATTATCTTCTCTACTATCATCTACATGTCTATAAAAAATATGAACACATATAGCTACTTGCACTAAATTATAATACTGTGATTGAATTTCTTCTTGTGGAGGAAGAGTATAATTTTTTGCAAAATCAACAACTAACAATATAGTTCCAATTGGGAATGTGTTTTTACATAAAATGAATTCATTATCAAGCCAATGAGAATACTAAGAGTGTTGAACATATTTAGGTACAATCTTATCTTTAAATTCTTTAATAAATGCATGCACACTAAATTTTTCCACAATTATCTCACAATGTTTTCCAATTTTTCTATCTTTTAAAGAATACTCCACATTTTTAAATTTTTGTATATCCACTAATTTTTGTCCAAATTTATCTAAACTACTTTCATGTATACATTCTCCTAATAATGAAAAGTTACCACATATATCACATTCTCGAGAAATACATGCTTTTAAATAAAAAAAGTTTCCATTAGAGGGTTCACAAAACAAACCTGCTATAAAATATTTGATTCTTTCAGGTGGCATATTAATACCACATATGTCCTGAATAATAACAAAACTGTACATGCGTCTTACAACATAAAGAGATTTGAACATTGCTTATTAATTATAACATACCAATGTTTACACTTTTTGAATGATCTTTGACTTATGTTAATATTCAATGGTAAGATTGAAGCATCTAATTTTTTTTTATATAATTTAGTTTGAGTCATATTTAAGAGATGTTTTGGATGAGGCTCACAAATTTTGGAACCCACCCTTAAGTTTAAGACATCTCTAATGTTAGGTGATACTCTTGTATTATCATGCCAAAATTTATCAATTAAAGATTTAATTTCATTAGTTAATTTCATGTCTGATCTTGGGAGTCTACCACTGAAAAATTGAACATTGATTAATTGGATCATTTTCAATACTTTCTCTTCTTCTAGCAACTCTTATCAGCGTTTTAGGATTTACTTTTATACATTTACTAATCTTACTTAACATTCTTCTATTTGAAGTTTCTTTATCAACTAGAGTAGTTTTTATTGCATGACGAGCCACATTATTATCTTTAGATCTACTTTTATTACCTATAAAATCAATAGCATTAGCAACACTTGATATGAATTGTTTTACTAAATCATCTTTCTTTTCTGGTTTTACAAAAATTCCTAATTTTTTCATCACTTTTCTCATTTTCAACATTCTCATCAATTGCACTATGAGTTGACATTGGAATCCTAATTTATTTCTATAAAAAGAAATTTACATCTTTTATTTCCATAAATTCTAATTTGTCTCCAAGAAAGTTTACCACAAAGGTTATCTAGCACATCTTTTTCAATTGTAAAAAAAAAAAATTCACTTTCATCCGTACAAGGGGTTTCATTTTCATTTTCATATTTTAAAGGGATTTCATTCTCATTTGCATTCTCATAAGATATAATTTCATAAAAAAAAATTCCATTGCTTCAACCCTAGAATTATTGATATCATCAATGGTGTATCCAACTTCATCTAAACAAGCAAGACCAATATTATCAAGACTCAGGTTTGAAAACATACCTCGATAGATTGTTTGAATAGTTGCATTTTCCATATCATTGGGAGCTGGACTTGATGACATACCTGAAGTTGTTTGCATAAGTACTATTTCCATATCATTCAAAGTTGAAGTTGAAGTCATAGTTGGGTTTGTCTCCATAATTGCATTTTCTTCCATATTCACCATCTCCACATTTGCATCATCTACATTCATTTCATCATTCATGGCTTCCTCTACAACATTCATGGAACTAGATGCTTCCAAAAATTTTATTTGACAAATCCTTTCTCTTCTATCCTTTTGTATTTTTTCCTCCATTTCTTTATTTACTTGAATTTCTTTAGGTGTCATTAACTTTCTACATTTTTTTCTTTGTCTTTTCTTTGATCCCATGCTTACCAAACCCTTTTTGATGACAAAACAAATGATTCAACTAACCAATTTTCAAATTTCCTTCTCCTTCAAATATTCAAAAAAAACTATGTAGTATGAAGATCCTTTCTTCTATAAACTTTGAAGTACAAAAACACCATGAATACATCCAAAAGTTCTCTTTTCCCAAATCTTGTAAAATATTCTTGTACTTGATTCCACTTCATAAAACTCAACCTGCACTTTTCTCCTCCAACAATTTGAATAGAATATTCCCTACACAAGACAAATTTGTAATAAAAAATGTAGAAAATGGTGCTTTTCGACCGTACTACAGAAAAGGAATGTTGAGGAAAAATGTGTTTTATTAGTATTTTCCAAATTGGGAAAAAATGGCTATTTAAAAAATGCATACATGTTATGGAATGCATACGCGTTCTATTATAGGAATGTGTATGTGTTTTATAACACATACACATTACTTTTACCCAACGGGTAATAAGATAACGATGAAACACACACTCGTTTCATTACACGTTTGAATAACATGTATGAATTATTTAAAAATTAAATTACCAACCCACATGTAGCCTTGGTTTTAGGCTCACGAAAGGCTTGGAAATCTGAGCCTTAGCCTTTGACCTGCAACTAAAAAACTAAGGCATATTTTAGAAGAATGTCCAACTTTGGCAATATGGCTGACGGACCTTTTTTCTGAATCAATCTATAAAAATAAAACCCATTAGAGAACATGATTTCTAGTTTTTGAATATATAATTTTTATTAATATTGGATTATTTTTGTTATTTTTTAATTAATTTCTAAGAAAATTAGGCCTTAAACTTGAAATATCAAGCTCTTTTTGTTTTTTAATAACTTTTTTTGGGTTAGGTTTCTTGTTAAAAAAATAATATGGCATCAATCTTCAGACAATTCTCTACACAATTAAAAAAAATATTCAAAAAAAATTTAGTTTAGGTCCAATTATGTTGTCCATACATGATTTTTAAAAATAGTAATTAAGGCCAATAAAAATTCAATAAAAAAATAATCAATAAAAGATTACAAGAAAATTTCCTCATCAATCTTCATGTTGTTAGCTCTCTTTCCCCGAAAGGAATTATCAAAATACCTTTATTTGGGTGAAAAAGCGGTGTCTGTACACGTGCATGGTTTGGTAAAAAATAGGGACTTTTAGAAAGTGGTTTTTATAGATCCCTATCAAAATTTAATTTCTATAATCTGGGTATTTGAATAATTTAAATATTTTGAAACTAGATTAAAAATTCTAAATTTCATATTTTTTGACCTTTTTTTAAGATTCATTGTGTACATGCCTCAAATTTTTAGTCCAAAAGTGACAAATTTTGAAAAAATAGCAAAAACACTTCCACTTTTTGAGCTTTTTGTGGACCAAACTTCTTGCATCAAACCTTATCTATTCCTTTATGATTTTTCCCTTATTTTATTTGAAGAATAATTTTGTCCCCGTATCACCACAAGCCAACGAATTAAGTGTCGCCCTTATTTTGAGCCCATTTATTTTGTTGGCTTGGACCTTCCTTAAGCTATCTTTGACACTTACCATCCTTTCCCTCAATACTATATCACTTGGAGCTTCTTGTTTCCTTGCTTTAGAATTTAGGAGGGCCTCTTGAAATTCATTTTCCACCCTCCTTGCGTCCTTGGCATGCTTTTTACTAGTTGTTTAGAAGAGCTTTTTCAAACTCTTACAACTGGTGTTCCAACATTCTGTGGCACTTTCCTCTGTCAACATCCTTTTATTAATCTCCCTTAATGAGGAAATAACTTCCTTGCAATGTTCATCTTTTAATAGACTTGCATTCAAAATGAAAGATGTACTCTTTCTTGCCTCTTTAGGTCTACATTAGCATAACACTAGTTCATCCTTAATAGGGTGGTGATCTGAGAGAGTATAGGGTGTTGATCTGAGAGAGTATTTGATACAAAGTTGAAGAAGTCTTTATTATCATAAATTCTATCCAACTTGTAGAAAATTCTATTGCCCCCTTTTTGGGAATTGCACTAGGAGTACCAAACCCCCTTCCAATCCTTCCCTTTTTCCATTGGATATACAAGGTTCAGTTTATTCTTTAGCCTGAACAAAAAATTATTCTCGTTCCCTTTCCAAGATAAATACATATCTACCCATTTATCCTCCACCTACTCAAGCATATTGAAGTCTTGCTTGATCATCCAGGGTATCACAGGGAGAGTGTTCATCCATTTTCATAGCCTTGTCCTATCCTTGTGGTCATTAGGGACATATACCAAGCAAATCCCAAACACCAAGTCATCTTTCTTGATAGATAACCATACCACCTTGTTGTATTGAGAGACACCACTTTCTTTCACCAAATGGGCCCAATGATTTGCAACTAGAATAGTTGCCCCTCCCCTTCCTCTTTCATGTGAAGTACTGAAGAAGGTTGCCTCATTCCAAACAAACTTGAGGTTGTTCTCAAGTGTGAACCCAACTACCTTGGATTCCTAAACAAGAAAAAAATCTTTCTTTTTAACATTTTAGGGAACCTTCTAATTACGTATTTACGGTCTGAGGACTCAAGTCCCCTGATGTTCCAACACACATAGTTAATGTTCATCATTCACTATCATAGTAGTTTCCTATTGGTCACATCTAAATTCTTCAAAACACTTAGGAAGCTTATCCTCAGTTTCTAGCCTTTTTGCCAAGGGTGATAGGGTGGCCAATATTCTTTTCTTCCTTTTTCTTTTTTCTACCACTTGGACTTTACTCAGCTTTATTGAGTTTCTATTTTTCTTTGGCCTCCTAGGGAAATTTTTTTTCTTGAGAGTTTGTTCATACGTCTCTTGAATGAAATTATCATGAATAGAATCATCTAGTCCTTTCTCCTAGTCATTATTTTCATCACCCTTTCTAGTAGGATCCTCACACTCAGAAAAAAGCATTAGGATTGTTTTCATGTTCTATCTATGGGCCCTCATAACTTGGAGAGTCCTCAAGAGGCTGGTTGATAGGAGGCTGGTTAATAGGAGGGTCTAGAACAATTGGGGTTTGGGCTAATTCAACCTTAGAATTCCAAACAATGGTAGGCATGTAGGTTTAACACAGGGCTTCAGAGGTTCTAACATCAACCTCCATAATTTTATTGATAACAACACAGCCATGGGAGGTATGTTTAAAAACTGGGTTGTTTGAGCTTCTACTCATACCCATAGGCTCACCCTTTTTTGAACTCTACCTCTCCAAGATGAAGGCAAGGGAATTGGAGCCATTTTTTACATTGGTATTAGAGTTCAAATTTGAGTTATTCTTTGGTTTGAGAAAATTTTCTTCTATCCTTTGCTGGATTTTCCTTTTTTCAAGTTGTTGAGCATTCAACTTTTGAAGGACTTGGGTTTCCCCAATCTTCCCTTGCCATGAGGTCCGACGAGGAGAGGAATTGTTGTCTGTTTGCAGATTAGAGTTAATATGTTCAAGATTTAACCCTCTATCATTACACCTAGACCCACCCATTAAATTGTATTTGTTTAAGATTCTCTAAACCCTTTTAAGAAAATAAAAATTTTCTATCGCCTATAATAATTGCATTCAATGATAAAGATTCTTTACAATCCTTAAATTTGAACAAATTTTAAAACGTTAAATGTACAAAATGATGCATCATCCTTATGTTTTTCTTTAAATTTGTATACATTTCCACTAAGGAAATGACAACTACAAATTATAGAAAATATGTCTATTTTTTATGATTTGTTAGATGTTCATACCTAGTTGTAAAGCTTATTTTTTACATAGGATTAAATTAAGGAGAAAGGTAAAATTCCTAACAAAGGTAATGGGTATGTGCAGGATCATGATGGGCCAAAAACTGGCGATATAATGGGTATGTGTAGGGTATGTGGCTAATGACTTTTTTTTACCCAAAATTGATGAAATGAAAAGGGTTTTTAAAGGAGATTCTCAACTTTCCACAAATATAAATTATTCTTTACTTTGAATTTAATATATAATTATTATTCATTTTCTATTTGAATTATGATTAAACTCTTGATTGATAGGTTGATTGAAAAACATCTATAGCTTTCAAACAGTGTCACATTTTTTAAATCCAAAACATACGTCACATTCTATGCTTCATATACTATAGGATTAAAAAATATATATTGAATTTCATGAAGTTTTCACCAAGTTAAGGTGGTCAGACATATAAGTTTTTATATTTTTTAAAAGTTGCAATAAAAAATTCATAATTAATTATTTAATTGGAAAAAAATTACCAAAAAATATGCATCACATCTGGACATGATTCCTCTACTTGTATCTAAAATATTATAAAAAAATATTATCATTTTATTGTGGTTAGGGTGGTCAAACAGACAACTACTTCTTATTTCTTCCTTGAAATTTAAGTACTACTGCATTAAAATTTCAAATTTTCACCAAATAGATTTTTATTTTAAATAAAGCTAGTAGTTTAGAAACTACATTTAATTTGCTACAGATTCTATTCTTACATATTTTTGAAATAATATAGATAACTTATTCAAATTTTCATGTCAAGTTGCCTAACTCTATTTTTTCTTATTTTTTTGCTACTTAAGGGCCTTTTTTTCCATGATGATCCTGTACATACCCTAATTTATGTGCATTGCATATTTTTGTACAAGAGAGATACAATAGTTGTAATTCTATAGCTTGTGACTATAACTACATAATGGGTAGTGTCTATTATTGCATAATAGGAAGTAAATTTATTAAACAATCTGATACTAACATTCTCCTTATTATATTGTTCCTCCAAACTTACTCTTGAAACCTTCAATTTCATCTTGTAAAATTATTCCTCATTAAGGTTAATATAACAAAAAAACTTGTTGATTATAAAAAATAAATACACATTCTTGATAATATTTTTATTTAGAAAAATAAACCCTAAACTAGGTGGAACTCCATCAAGCTAACTCATAACACTTATAAGGATGTAGCTTTGAGTTGAATTTCTGAGTTCTCAAACTACCACATCCTCAAACTCTCAAATCACAAATCTAGTCCAAATTATTAGACAACAATAATTTTCTCTATAATGTTGTCTCATGGCCATTAGAAGGGTACAATTCAGTAGATCACATCTCATGAACCATTTAACTTCTTATTAAAATGTTTCCCTAAAATAAAAAATTAACATTTAAAAATCTTTAAAAATATACCACAATTTTCTAATTGTTTAAGGCTAGGTAAATAAGTGATTGAGATGAATGGAAATCATCTTTCAATATATCAAATTAGTGATTTCATTCCAAATGAGAAAAACCAATGGTTTCATGCTTCCTTTTCCTTCCATTTTATGCCACTACATAGATACGCCACCTCATATATTGGATAGCATAGAGATCCACTGACATTTCTCAATAAGATTTCTTCCTTGTTTGACTTCTAGCCTTGATAGTAATTTCAATAGTCTAAACCTATTCACATGGATTGTAAAAAAATCTTGCATGCTTGTAGTTAACCCCTTCATATAATAAGGTGTCAACATCTCTCTATTACATTTTCTCTTTTGATGAAATCTATGGAATACAACATCATCATATCTCAGATAATCTTCATACTCCTCGATGGAAGAGTGATGAAAGATTTCCTACCATATGAGGAGAAACATAAAATTCTTGATAGGTGTAATTGATGAATCATGAATAGTTTTATTCAAGAGAGATACAATTGTTGTAATTGCATAACTAGTGACTATAACTACATAACAAACAATGATAGAAATTTCATAAAGTGTGATAAAATTATTAAATTACCCAATGCTAAAAAAATATAATAGTGCATTTGAAATCATTAGTTTGAATAACTATTTACTACTCTTCATGAATCATGTAACTACAAAAAACTTCCCATTGCACACATGCTAAAATTAAAATTATAAAAAGTACATAAGAAATGAAAACTATTTTGCAAAGCTTATAGTGGCATAGTGTGATGGTTAATTTGTGATTTTATTGTTCTTTCCATCAAATTTCAAACTCCATTGGGGTGTTATTGTTCAATTTTTATATTGGGAATGAGGTCCCCCATTTGTGACCTCACTAGTTCATATCGTTGGGTCACTAATGTTTACCCCTTCATTAACAAAATTTTTTTTGACAACATTAGAGTGCAAATTTTACCTTTGTGAAAGATCATTCTCATATCTACAATAATTAAATATATTTAGAGGATTTTTGAAGGAGGTTGTGTTAATAAGAATAATTTAACCTTTTTAGGAACACTATTCAATAGAAATAAAGGAAAACTAATTTGAAAAAATTCAATAATATTATATGAAATCAAAGAGAATTTTTGCCATCCCTACATAATTCCTTAAAATATGATAAATATTTTCCCACCTCCATTACTTCACCATTAAGCCTTCTACCCAAACCTTTTATCCCAATTATCCATATAAATACTAAAATTTATTACCTAATTTTTAAATTGTTATTTAAAAATAATAATATCCTAACTTATCCAAAAAAGAAAAAGAAAAAAGAAAATAAAAATAAAAACATTCATAGCTACCCCGACCCAAAAAAAAAAAGGAAGAAAAAGTCCTAGCTTACCCATAAAAAAGTTACAATGATAAAATTGAGTGTTAATAATAATAGATTACTTTATTTTAAAATTTTAAATTATTATTCCCAATAAAAAAATATATCTTGGAAAAAAATATATATGATGTAGGAATGAAATTCAGTGATATTATTCCACATCATGTGGAAAGACTTTTCCACTATTTTTTATTATTACATCCTTATAAAACTCCTACCATATTCACAAAAGTAAAATTTAAAAAATATTAGTTACAAGTTAAAATTATAGTATTCTTTCAATAGAATTAACCAAAATTTATTTCTTTAATTTTTCATATTATTATTTCTACTGATATAATTCAACTTCGTAAAAAAATTTAATAAACAAAATATAATTGTGATTGCAAAATAAAATATTTATATCCCACATATTATTGTAAATATTTATTTCCTTAATTTATTAATCTATCATCTCCAAGATAAAATATATACCTCACAAAAAATTACATATATAAGTAATTTAAAATTTTAATTTAGAAAAGAAAAGCTAGCCTACACTACTAAGACTAAAATAGACTTATATTCATCCCTCTCACTAAAATTCTCTAACATTCTTGTGTTCCATAATTACATGATATGTTCGAGCTACACAACACTTTTAGAATCTTGTATGACATGAATTTAAGAGAATTAGCCCTAAAATACTAGCATTATAACTATGTTTTATTGATCCCCAAAAATATATTCTTCAAAGAATGTATTTGCTTAAGAATCTTTGAAATGCTCAACTCTTAATTTACACAGATAGATTGGAATATCACAACACTCAATAAGGTAGCAAAATTATTTTTTGAAAATTTCTTTTTCACAATTTGAAGTTAAATCTCTTTAAAGATGTTACAAAAATATAAATAGATAAAAAAAACTTCATGAATTATAGATGGTGATATAGTTAGAGACATGTTCAAACAAATTTTTATACAATCTGTAAATAAGTTTAAACAAATCATTATCCAACTTATAAAAACCCCAAGGTATTGTGGTATAAGAATATTTTAGGGTAAACCTAAGGGTGAATAAATGTTTCTATACAAAGATTGGTTTGTATGACAATAAAATTGGAGAGTTATTTTTATAAATATGGAAATTTACATCACATTTTAATTTTCTGTAGAATTTTATGATGATATGGAAAATTTAAGTCAATTTGGAGGATTTTAAAGAAAAAATTATGATAGAAAATGATAACATAGATAAACTAGAATTTTAATACTTCAAGAAAAATGACAAGAAATTTTGAATCATTTTTTTTTAGATATAACCTTTCATATGATCTATCCAAGAAATTTTGTATGACAAATGATGAAATTGGTATGTGATTGAGATCTTTTATAAAATTAGAAACATTTTAAATTTGTGCATATTCTGTGGATACTGAAACAAAACAAAAAAAATCAGAAAATATCTTCTAATTATTGATTTTTTTTAAAATTAGGTTCGTACCTTATTCAAAATCTCCTAATTTGATATAGGTTGGGAGTACACAAATTAATTTGAATAACTGTTTCATAGCATTTTATGTATTTTTTCAAAATCAGAAATCATTACTCTTCCCTATTTTTTTCAAGTTTCTTCATTTTGCATTCATGTCAAGTAGTAGTGATAAGAAAAACATTCAGTGCAATTTCTTTATCTTTTATGATTTGACAAATTTCCATACCCTATTTGAAAGCTCCCACTTAAACATAGGATATGAGTAAATGTGAACTCCAATGATAAATGCTCAATCTAGACAATAAATATGTATTAACATATCACTTGCCATTTTATTAGACTTTTTTTCTATATTTTTCAATGAAAAAATATAGGTAAACTCATATAAATCTGAATAGGCATACACAAATTAGAATACAATTATTTTTGAAATAAAATGACATTAAGAAAATTAATTAGTTTTTCTCCTTACATAATTTTGAAACAAACTAGAGAGACTATAGTATCCCCACATATTCTCTATAAATCAAGACCAAAATCAAGATAAATATGAAAAAATATAAATGAACATTTTTTATTTATGCAAATGACCAGAAAATAAAAGAAAATTACAATGGACAGCTACAGGCTACAGCCAAAATTCGATTTACACATAAATAATTCCCACACTAATAAGGTTAGAAAAATGGCTCTTAAGAACATCAAATCAAGCTATGTTTGTGTTGCATCATGCTCACTACCCTCTAAAACGTACTATAAACAGCTCATCCGAAACTACCGTCAGCCGATTGAAGGATAAACCAGCGCATGCCCACCACATATTCGCGTACTTTGCGTTCTTCCATGTATTTTCCATTATGTTGGTAAATGAGACTCTGGTCATCCATAATATATCTACTTCCCTACGTTACCACAAGGCTATATTTTAATCCATAGATTTCAATTCGTCATTGCTTCCGTCTCCAGCTCTTTTTTATTATTTATTTTTATATCTAATGGCTTCTAAGTTCAAAAGTATATATTTTCTTAAAATTACTATAATGAGAAATAATGTCACTGCTTCGTCATCGACAGAAAACAATTTTGGCGTGCAATTGTTTTTAGTTAACACAGTAGGTATACCTGTATATTGTTAAAATTAATTTAATGAGAAATAATGTCATTGCTCGGTCATCGACAAGACACAATTTTGACGTCATGGGCATTGGTAAGCCAACCACAGGATTCAATACGAAGTGATAAAGCACTTCATTTTTATCAATACGTCCCAGCTAGGCCTAAATATTCCACCTCTGGAGAACGTTATTTAACGGAAGGAACTCGAATGCGAAGTGATCAACCACATCACACTCTTCTCCCGTGTCATTGCAGCAACATACATAATGCCTCTACCCCTTGAACCCACTTTATCTGAAGCTGATCTCCCTGTTGTCGACATTTCCAAATTTCCAAGAGACTTTGATGGTCAAGAACTCAACAACTTTCGATCTCATCCGGAGCTCGCCAAAATCAGAGAAGCCTCCAAAGAATGGGGTTTTTTCCTGGTTGTCAATCATGGAATTCCAGTAGAGCTTGTACAAATGGCTGAGAATGTTTGCCGAAATTTACTATCTATGCCTACGGAGGTTAAAGACAGAGTCTCCACTGGTAATCCATTAGATACTTACTTCCGTTATCGAAACAACCAGACCTTTTTCCTTCGAGACTCAACCAATCCAGTTTCATTTGAGCAAATGTGTGCAAAGATATGCCCTGCAGAGAACTCAAATTATTGGTATGTTACTCATCTTTCATTTTCCTTCATCAAAAGCTAGTTGATTCGGCTCTGTCTAATTATTTGAATTCATGTTATCCTTTGGCAGCGAAATGATGGCAACGTACGCCTCGTGTGTCTCAGATCTTGCACAAAAAATCACAAAATTAATTCTTGCAAGCCTGGGATTGGATGCCCAGGTTTTCTCCCAACATCACTTTGATAAATGCGCAAAAGCATTGCGTATAAACGGTTATACACCGGAAAAAATGCCCATCGGGGACGAGGCGGTCCTCTTCCATACAGATCCGGGGTGCCTCACAATTCTTTACCAAGATGATGTGGGAGGCCTTCAGATTCGATCTCGGGAGGGCGAATGGTTCAACGTCAAACCTCTCTCTGATTCATTTGTGGTCAATGTGGGGGATTCCCTTAAGGTACGAAATATTTCTCTCCATCTATTATTATGATTATCTCTTAAATATTATGGTTTGATACGACTTAGCAATAAATAATGGATATGTTTGCAGGCGTGGACTAACGGCCGATACCGCAGCGCAGACCATCGGGTTGTTTGTAAAGGTTGTCGAGACCGTATGTCAATTGCCTTCTTCACCGTTTTCCCTGAAGAAACGAAAATCTGGGCGCCAGAGGAGCTTGTGGATGACAACAATCCAAGGCGTTACAAGCCTTTCCTATACTCAGATTTCATGCGTGAATTTATGAGTAAGATGGAAGATAAATCAAAAGCTACGGTTCTCGAACGATTCGCGGGTATATAAAAAGTTGTCCGTACGTGCAGTGCTGGGGTTCTGAAAATGCATCCTTGCGGTTGTCTTTAGCAACGAAATTTAAACATGAGTCTTCTAAAGTGATTTTCGAGTGTCTATGTAACAAGGAAGCCAAATATGCACGTGAATAAAATTACATGAACTGCAAAATTACGGTTTTCTATATGAAAAATAACAATTGCAAAGCATTTTAGTCCCTTTCTAAAGTTCTATGGGTGATTTATTTGAATAAAATGTTTGTTTTTAATATTGAACGTCGATTGAGAAATTAATGTGTACAAGATTTTGCCTCCTAAAAAGAGTGCTATGGGATTTGTATATTTGGTGAGACAAAGTTAAGTCTAGGTCAATGACTTCGATTTTGAGCTATTTTAAGTTGAGAGAAAACATAGATCTTTTAATTGGAAAATTTTTGGTCTATTTTAATTTTTTCAATTAGAATCATATTTTTTTATTAAAACTGGAGCAATTTTTTAAGTTGGTTGAGAAAATTTATTTTCAATTAAATTTATTATTTTTATTTTTTTATTAAATTTATATTTTAAAGAGATTTTAATTTATATTTAAAGGTCTGAACAATGAGATACAAATTTTTCTTATATGTAGGTTATTTGTGTATCGTATTAGAAAATATCTGAATGTGGTAGGTAACTTGATGTTTAGGTTGAGTGAGAGCTACTTTCAACACATATTTGGAGGTATTCATGTTAATTCTAAAGACATCAGCAGATCAAGAAAATCCCATACTAGTGTTCATTAGTTATATTATGTGATGCCAAGTGTAATATACAATAACAAACCTCCAACAAAAATTTGCCAATCCCCAAATAGTAAAAAAAAAATGATGAGATTTCTAAGAGGTTTCCAATAGTTCATGATTTGTATCCTTTTTAGGTAAACAAGAAAAACATCATTGACCATGATCTATTACATGTAATGAACCATATCAATTCAAGAGGAACACATTAATGTATTAACATAGAACATATGTTATCACAAAGGTGAGATTACTTAATGAACATGTTACAAATGGTTAATGATTGTCAAAATCAAAACATTCAAGTTGCACCATATATAGAGAGGATATTCATAATATTGTGTTCTCATCTCATTGACTATTATCAGAGGATCTATAACTTAAAAGTATTGGAAAAAAATTGTGCATCCAATCTTTATAGTGTTGTATATCTAACTAATGTGACAATTTCACATTGCAAGGGTTATTCAAAGAGTGTGATGTTTCATCTAAGGCACTATGCATACATCCATGAGAACAACATATCAAGGAGGATTTGTGTAATAAAATTTTAAATGGATATACCTTCATTACCATTGAATTAAACCCTATCCATTAATAATTTTAGAATTAACACTAAAAAGTGTATGTGATGTTAGCATAGAGATTGATGGGTTGTCAATAACAATAACACATTAAATTAAGGGTTGAAATGAATAATTTTCAACAGACCTATTCAAGGTAGTGCTTTAATGGTATATCCTTTTAATTTGAAACTCACAAATAACCATTACTAAGGGTGTTCTATGACCTAGGTGCAACAGGAAAACAATGTATATAGAATTAGGTTATTGAGTATAATTAATATATTTGAATTGACACAAGAAGGGTTGCTCGCCTATGTTATAGACTTAATAAATCAAAAGAAAAATCAAAATAAATTACCATGAATGTCTATGTAGATTAAATAAAAAATACTAGTTAATAAGAGGATAAATAGAATTTCAATATAGTAAAGAACAATATGCTATTAGATTCTCAAACTCTGGGTAGGGAAAGAAGAGGAAATGATGATTTGAAACAATAAAATATGGTTTAGAAGTGAAAATATTCATGATTAAGAGAATTAAATAATCACATAAGAGGTGGAATGTCATGTCCCATGTCTATTCAATCTAATTTTGTGCATCTTAGTTGTGTACTTATATCTTCACTATTTAAATCTACTATGTGTTTTCCCTTATTGAATATTCTTTTTCTTCCAATTTCATTTTTCCCTCCTTGTTAGATATGTTTACTTTCCCTTATTGGTATTCACATTACTTGAAACCTAGAACCTCATCCTATAGTTTGATTCTTGTGATATGCTTCACCTCTCATTTGTAACATTTTTCCTTTATTTCTATTCCCCTCCTAACTTTGCAACATGTGTATTTTTTCGAATAGTCTATTTTGACACCATTATTTTAAAAGTGATATTTTCCCCCATGATCAATATTTTAACTTAGTGTTCTAGTTACACATGATCACTAACTTATTGTATTTATAGATTAGATAAAACAATGAATATTTTCATTTGTGGTCATTGTGCGTAAGAAAATATGTGAGTTATACTAACAAATAACACACAATAGATGCAATGTATTAAAGTAAGGAAATCAAAATTAACAAAACATAATTCGATAAAGTAATTCCTTAAAAAAAATTCATGTCCCTCTATTCTTAAATGTCCTAGTAATTTTGCTCTCAGATCTTAATTGTGCACTAAATCATTGGGATGCCACCTAAGAAATGAGTAGCCACTAAACTAGAATGTAGAAACTTATGCCTACATCTACATGATTTAATGATTAAGTTGAATGATATGATTAAATGATATGACAATGATGCAAAGTAGAATTAAACTAATTAAGATGATATGATAATTAATCTAAATATTGAATTTAAACAAACTAAGAAACATCTAAAGGAGCCATGATTTTGATCTAATTGCTAAACTATTCTAAATGTTGTATCAAAATGCAATTAAGCTCTAAAATGCTAAATGAATTCCTACAAAGTAATGTTGTGCAATCTTCTCCTATGAAAAAGCTGTAAATGGGCCTCAATTAATAGATTTCACCAAGGCATCAAGTGAGTTGGCAACAATGAATGATCAAGATTCGATCTGGAGAAATCAACGGTGAGGAATGAGGAAGATGGTGAAAACAAGGCAATTGTTCCCTTTAGTAAAACAATCTTTCCAAGTGTAGAAAATAATCAATTGAAAGAAGAAGCCATGTGTCCTTGAGTTGGTTAAAATTGTTGAGAGTAAATATCCATTTTAGAAATTAAGAATAATTACTTTCATGTGACACATGATGAGTTGGAAGATGAGGTGGAAGGAGGTTAGGAGAATATGGAGAAATGTGACAAAATTCGAATTTAAAAATTCAAATTTAATGAAAGGGAATTAATCAAATAAAACAAATTAGTTAAACTTGTTTATTTTAATTAAATCGTGAATAAAGTGATTTAGAAAAGAGGAATTAAGAAAATACGAACTATGTAAATAAATTTTTCAATTTATTTATATAGTAGAGGAATAAATATTTCATTAATTAAATAATCAATATTTAATTAATATTCTCCAGACCAAATTTTGATGTATACATTTTTCCCCTCTTTCAAGTGATGTGTTTATGCATTGCTTCAAATAAAAATTTTACCAATGCTGCAAAAATTTCAACGATGCCACAGATAGAGATTTCAAAAGGTAACGGATGTATGCCCCCTCAAGAGATAAATCGAGGAATTTTTGATGATGAAAATGTTTTTTGATGATTTTAGAAAAATTTAATTGATTTGTAATAATGATGATGATAAAATTTAGCTTTGATGATATTCCAAAGATTTATATCCCGATATGGAAGAAATTGAGCTGCCCCAATTAATTCCCCCTTTTAAAAATTAAAATATCCCACCAAAATTACCCTTTTAATTACCATTTATTAATAGTAAAAAGTGAAAAGAGGATTGATTTGTGGATTGGTAATTTTGAAAATTAGTGAAGTGAGTGAGTATTTCTCAGCATTTGGCAAAAATGGTGATCCCTTATGATACTCACGGATTCAAGCGGGTGCAGTGACACAATCGCCCAGTAGGATATGGACCTCTAGTATGGATTTCAAAAAAATTTCTTGTGAATTTTGAATTAATTTTTCCCGCCCTTAAATTTTAGAATTTAAACTTTTGAAAAGTTTCACCACATGCAAATTTTTATGTGGCACATAGGCTAGATGTTTCAGTGCATATGCCAAAAGTTTTAGTGCATAGACTAGATTTAGCAGCGCATCCACAGTCTATAATGGCACATCTACCTTTGGCGCATTGATGGTATGTAATGGCGCATTACGATTTTAGGTAGTGCATTGCCAAGAAATGGCACCTTAGATTAGTGTTTCAATGCATAGGGGAGATTCTCTAGCACATTTGATAGAATGGCACATATAACAAATATTCCAGTGCATAGAAGAAATCCTCTGGCGCATTGATGAAATTGACACATAGGCGAGATTCTGTGGTGCATTGGATCAATCTTCTGGCGCTTTGAGTGATTAATGAATTTGTGCCTTGTAATCATGCATTCAACACTTTTAATGACACATTTTCCCTTTTAGCGCATAGGAGTCCTGTTATGGTGCATCCAAGACATATTTGAAGATTTTTTTTGTTTTTTCTCATGAGATTTGATGATGTTTTACTCGTGTCAGCCAATGATTTGTTTTTGATGATAGATTAGATGATTTAGTGATCCCATGATAGGCAAGATGCACTAGTGATGATGTTGTTTTGACCTCAATGATAGGCACGAATCAAAAATAGATGTTCACGAGATTTGATAGAAAATACCACTATAACTGATAGGATGATTGATTGATGTTTGATTATTTTGTTGATTTGATTTGATTGATTGATGTGCTGATTATGATGTTTAATAATGATAGGAGACAAATTTAGATAATCTTCATTCTCGAGAGAGGTTCCCACAGACTTGGGAGATGATCCCACATCTGTCACAAGCTGATAGAGATATTATTAAGCAATGCAGATTATACCTACTGATTGATATGCCCCAAATTAGGATTAATTGGGGATTGTTGAGTGCATTGGCTGAGAGGTTGCATAATGACCACAACACTTTTCATCTCACCACTAGAGAGATGGATGTTACGCCAAAGGATGTCTATAAGATATTGCGGATTCCTGTGGTAGGTGATATCTTGACCTATGATCACACTGAGTAGGGAAGTATAGATGCTCTACACTGGATATTCCATGATGACCATATCTTGGGTATGAGATGTCATGGCAAGAGATGTTTGAGGGATATGCCCCTTTGCCTTATGTGCTTGTAGGATTCATCCGTGGATTCTTATGTCTTGACAAGAGGGCAAAGGGATTCCATTGGTTGGGGTCAGACACTAGAGTATATGATCTGATTTGGGACCCGTTTCGCTTGGGGTTCATGTATGCTTGCACAATTATACCATGATTTTCACTAGGTAGTGTACCTTAGAGGAGCCAATCTATTTGCAGGTGTGACCCTCTAATAGACATGGGATTTGGAGCATAATACAATGACAAGACCAGAGACAAACATATTTCAAACATTTGGGATACCATATGTCTATGGTTATGCAGGTCCAATTATCTAGCATAAGCTGGGAAAATTGGAGTATTGGCGACGAGTACTAGATGACTTGGATTTTGTTAAGGAGCAGTCGTATGTAGACTGTGAGCAGTGGGCCGAGGATCACTTGGAGGTGCCTTATTTTATGACTACTAGATACCTTATTGGACAGAAACGCTTCATTATCAAGAGATTCATGTTACGAAGGGTCCTCAGAAAGTATGACAAAGTTCAGGGGATGCCTCAGGGATTGGCTATGTATGTGTGGAGGCAACAGGATGTGACTGAGTGGGGGCCCATGTTATCTTATGATGCTGCTTGTGATGAGTATCATCATTTACAACTAGTGATCTAGGATTATCTTCTAGATACTATTGAGGGATATATGATTGAGGAGTACTCAGTATTTTTCTAAGCATCCATTTTTTAGGATTTCAAGACCTAATGAGCTAGTGTCAGTGTTAGAAGATGATGAGGATAGACCACCTAGAAGGAGGGGTAGACGTGGAAGCGAGGAGGAGGCAGGAGGTAGTGATGATGGTAGGGATGATGGTGGTGATGATGGCATTGATGATAGTGGTGGTAGAGATGGAGGAGGTGGTGCCCACCTAGTATTGGATGTTAGAGTGCCTTGCAGGAGATGATCCCTAGTGGCAGCAACATAGTAGAGGGTGCACATACAGTTTCCCTTGCAACAACAACAATCTCATATTACAACATTGCATGCCATGGTTCAGACTGTTCAGGGTTAGTTGACAAAGGTGCAAGAACAGTTATAGATGCATACATAGTTGTTGGCATAGGTTCAGGCACAACTCTTATGGGCCCAAGGATAGATACAGACTCCGACGGCTGAGAGGGATGTTGCTAGACAACATCTGGCCTAGGTGCAAGATTAGGGACATGTATAGGTATAGGTACAGGACCAGGTTACTACATTGACTGCGAAGAGGGATGCATTGAGGTGATGGGTAGAGTAGGCAGAGGCTATCACTAAGAGGTTACAGTAGGTTGTGACAGCTGCTAGGACTTCAGATTATTTCAAGGAGATACGTTGCACCTCTCAGGAGGCCCAATTTTACAGAGATCAATATCATGAGTTGGTTCCTACCGAGTGGCAAGCGAGATTTGCACAATCCTGATCTAATAGGTCATAGTCTCAGATGGTTAGTGTGGGTGTCACACAGCCATTACCTAGAGATTGGAGGGATCCAAGTGTGGGTCCATCAGGTATAGAAAGGGGTACAGGTCTAGGGATGCCAACACCATCTAGAGGGAGCACCACATAGCTCTGATCTTTGGTGCACATTTTTATTTGGACATGTACGCATTGATACTTGATGATTTACCGCCATTTTTTATGATGTATTTATTCATCTTCATATATCCTTGTACACTTGACATCATTTTGAGATATATGTAAGCAGTGATGATGATTGTTGACCTATGTGTTTTATCATGATGGATGCATTTAATTTCCTATTATGTATGATATGTGATGTTTCATGATGATGATATTATATGCTATGGATGCAATATGTGTTATGATTCTATGATGTTTTATGAATGATGTCTACATGTTATTATTATTTTTTTGTATTTTTCTTATGCAACTATGTATGATGCAATGGATGGAAAATGATGTCAATGAATGTTAATACGGAAATGGATGAATGGAATGAATAAATAATGATGAATTAATTCTAGATGTTCTTATGTATGCATGCTATTATGATGTTTTTGTATTTTCTGATGCAAATATATGGATGTATGGATGAATGGAAATTTACATGTGTTGGTGTTTTGTAATACAAATGAATGAAAATGATATGATCAATGCTTTGTTTTTTAATTTTTGTGATGAAAATATATGACCTACTGACTAGATGAATGATCAAATGATATGATAATGCATGAGTGATATCCTAATGGTACTGCCTCTAAATGATCCTTTTGGTAATGTCAAATGTACTCAATTTGTTAATGATAGAAATAACATCCGACTTGGAGCTCGATCTATAAATAGAATTACAACATCTAGTATGAATGCAACCTAAACATGCAAATCTAACAATGTAATGTTGTCATCCTAATAATCAATTTATTATGCTTGGTATCATCATTGCGCTTTTAAATTGTTGAAAGTGAGTACAAATATCAATGGTATACTTAAACCATGATGACCTGAGTACTAATTTCATGATGTTTGATATTGCAATTTGACACAAGCATCTAGGTATAATTAAACTGACATGACCTGAGCATTTGTTGTGTAAAAAGAAAAGAGTTAACCCTTTTCCTATGCAAATCTAGAATGTCATTAGTGAGACTTTGTAGTAATGATCAAATCACATACAACAGACAAAGAAAAATATCATTCTTGATCATAGCTTCTCTAGTTCTTGACACCCTTGAGTTGCTCATGGGAAATGATAACAACAATCATAATGCAACTAGTTTTCAACATGATTGTTAAAGTGATAAAACTGTGATTCAGAGTATCAACACCAAATGAAACTTGTTTTTGATTGACTTTGTTGTTATTGGTTGAGATGATTTTTTTTAGTCAGTCTAATTGATGTTCAAAGTTGTAGTCCATTTGATTGGTGTGTTTTCACAATGTTGTCATACTGTTGTTTGTCTATTGCTTTGTAAGATCAAAGATGGATTTCCCTCAGTGAGTTCAAGATTTTTCCCCTAGTGGAAACAAACCAATTTTATGATGGATATGTATAATGATCGAAAAGCCAAAGTGAGACACGACTAGCACAACAAAATATGTACATGAGGCTCAAAATGAGGGATGTGGATAGTGATAGTAAAGAGCAAGTGATAAACACGTGTTTCTATAGAGGAAGAAGCCACCCTATCACAAATAGCACTTGTTTCCAAGTTTTCACTACTTGTTTTTATTGCACTATTTTAGATTTTATGATTTTTTTGTATTTTTCTCTTTTCTCATTTTTTTTGTATTTTTTCTTTTTTTGATAATTTTGTATTTTTACTTTTTTGATTTTTTTGGTTTTTTTATTTTTCATTTTTTTCTTGTCGCCAAGATGCATGTTTGTCAGGTTTTCACTAGGGTGACCATTTTTTTAGGACATTTTCTGATGTTTTTGGATTTTTTAGGGACTTTTTCCGATGCAACAAATGAATCATGTGTAGAATTTATTGAGATGGAGGCTATTCATGGGCTCCTCAAATAGGTCCCCTTCTAGTGTGGATAACTGGTATGCTCCTAAACCATAGATTAACACAATGACAAAGGAGCCCAACCAATTTGGTTCAAACTTTCCTTTCTTCTCTCTATCATGTTGGTTGCATGGATTCTCCTTCAACACTAAGTCACCCACTTGAAATTTTTTGGGTTTGACTCTATGATTGTAACTTCTAGACATCCATTGTTGATAGGATTTCATGTGGTTCACTATATGTTGGCACTGTTCATCTAACAGTTCCAATTCCTACAATCTTGATACCCGATAATCCTCATCAGAGATGATACCCTTCAGTGAAACCCTGAGAGATGGAAATACAAATTGAATGGGTACAATGGCCTTAGATCCATATACCAAATTGTATGGTGTGGCTCTGGTTGGTGTACAAATACTGGTGTGGTAAACCTGCAGAGCAGGGTTTAATTTGATGTGTCAATCACATCCTGTGTCATTGACTATTTTCTTCAAGATTTTTAAAATAGTTTTATTCGAAGCCTCTACCTAATCGTTTCCCTGAGGATAATATGGCATAGAGAAGTGATGTTGGATATTAAACTTCTCACAAAATTATTGCATGTTTTAATTTTTGAATGGTCTTCCATTGTCAGTGACAATGGAGTGAGGGATGTCATACTGACAGATGATGTAATTAAGGATGAAAGATGAAAATTTCTTTCTATGAACCTAGATCCTACACCTACAAGAACACAACAAATGAACACATTAGAAGATTGAAATGCAAGTTAGAATATAAATTCCTCAAGAAATCCATTTGAATGCAAAAGAAAAAGGAATAAAATGAAGAACACAATGAACTTGAAGCTAAGATATCAAATCCTATTCTAAAACAAAGCAAACTCTTAATCTCTTAAGGGAGTTGGTGGCAATTTGATGTGAAAATTGGCCCTTTCCCAACTCCAATGATGTGATGAAGAGGATTGATGAAGGTTTGATGATTGTGATCCACTTGGTGATTGCTTCAAATGCATTCCATGGAGAAAACCTGCAATAACCTAGCTACAATTGATGGATTTGATGCAAATGCTAAGGCTCTAAGATGAAATTGAAGTATAATAACCTTGCTCAAATTGTGGATGATGAAATGATGAAATTAGCCTCTTATTTATAGAATGTCAAGTTGGAAGAATGCCCGAAAGAGAGCAATGTGGGACTAAGAATCAACAAATGGCAAGGTGCCACTTGTCAACATGTGAGTGGATGGAGGATGTGCAAGTTTTGAAGAATGTGTCAATAAATACATATATTTGAATTTTGAAATTGTTGAAATGACATGTAGGATGGAAAGAAGGTGCATTGAATGCTACGTGGCTCAAGGAAAAATGATTTTCCAGGTGGAGTAAATGGCTTGTTGGAAGGAAAAAGTCCACTTGGATTTTTGAATTCAAATTTGACGAATATTCCTTTATTATGCCTTTTGAGAGAAAATAGAGATTTAATAAATGAATTAAATCTATTTTCTTGTGCAAGTTGTAAAAGCTAGAGGATGGGACATGAGAAAAGATTAAATTAATCAAGGTTAATTAATTTAATGAAAGATTAGAATGATGTGACATATTGATTTAGATTTATGGATTGATTTAAATCCAATATGAAAAGAATATGGTTTTAAGATTAATTAAATAAAGATTATTTTTTTATTTAACCAAGGAGATGAAGTTAGATTAAACTAAATAAGGTTTTAATTTATTTAGTTTAATGGATGGACTTTAGAGATTTAATCAAATAAAATTGATTATTTAATTAAATAGGAATAATTAGATTAGACTGGTTGATTTAATTAACAAGAAAGGATGACTTAATTAGATAAATGATTTATTTAATTAAGAGAGGAATATTGATGAATTTAATCAAATAAAGGTATTCGATTAAATGGTTGGATCAAGGGATGATTTAGGATGAAATGATGTTAGTGGTCAGGATCAGATACGCAGTTTCAATCAGTATATTTTACGTGTCTACATTTCGCCCCTCTTTCAAGCAGTGCACTCGTTGCATTGGTTCAAAGAATAAACGGTCTCGATCAAAAGCCAAAATTTTCCTGATTTTAAAAATTGCCTCATTGCTACCCTAATGAAGGAAATTATGGTAACATACAACCCCCTCAACAAATCGGACAAAAATTTTGATTTTTGGGTGATCTTGCAAAAAAAGAGGACAAGGTGCCCGATAGGTCTAGAAAGGCTCTAGGAGGTCAAAAAATGAGGTAAAATGCCAAAAAATGGTGCAAAATGGCCTTCAGACAGACAAAAACAGGATCAGGGGTCCAAAACCCAAGCAAGATGGCCGAACGGGGTCAAAAAACCCTTATTTTTAGGTTTAAATAGGCCTCGAGGGGCCACTTCCAATTCATTTTCACATTCAACCCTAAGAGATTTCATGATTTTGAGCTCTAATACCCTAAAAAGATGGCACAACAACTCTCGTTGTGTATTTTTGACTGAGTACGGACGTATCAGCGACCTCTTGAAATCAGGGCACCAGTATGTGATCCTTACTTGAGCTTCATTTTTTCGTTTTATGCATTTATTGTTTTTAAAACTAGGTCCTTTGTAGCGATGTTGTATAGCACCGCTAAAATTTCAAACTAGACTGCTCAATCTTCTAAACTGAGTCGCCATCACCAGATGAACCAGCACAGTGTAGTTTGGAGTTTGAAAAGATTCCTCAAACTCTAACACCTTCATGAAATGGAGCACTGGATTTCAAACTACGACACTGCGGTGGACTTTAGAATTTAGAGTTCAGGATGCTTAAGCAAAGTGTACTGTTGCTGTGCAGTTTTGGATTTGAAGATGCTAGCATCATTGTTTGCAAATTTCAAATTGTGATGCCTTCACAGCTTGCAATGTTGGGCAAGCTTTTGAACGCTTGGGATAAAATTTCATGACGATTTTAACACGGTGATCTTTTCTGATGCAGAAGGGGCAAGGGAGCTCTATTCTTGCAAGCATAAATCATGGGAGATATTCAATTATTTGCGAGATCTGTCTGACAGGGAGCAGGAATGACTCTGAGAGATGGGGCTATGGTATATTAACTATGCAACACCTATGTGGACCCATCTTGGCATGATCTCTGTGTTTGCCGAGAGATGGCACAGTGAGACATCATCCTTTCATCTTCCCACTACCAAGGCCACTATTACCTTGGAGGACGTGTGGTGTATCCTTATATTGTTGATAGATGGTCAACAAGTTATTCATGATATGGATGTTGGACATGATGCATGCCATGTAGTCCTGGCCACATATGAGGTCATGTTTTGTGAGGGCCAGATAGAGTCGGAGTGTCACCAGTTGCTCATGTCACCATTTCATCTAGTGATAACTACTATCATTTTAGGTCTTGTCGCTCTAGATCGATGAGGCTAATACTTTAGTCTTGGTTGGGGGCTTTGCTGGGAGCGGATGGTACGCGATAGGCCAATCCATTTTTCATGGGGTCATGTTCTTCTTTCCTCCCTTTAAAGGTATCTTCATGAGTATGTGTACTTGGACGATAGGGCACTTGGTATAGGTGTTACACTACTTCATGTGTGGGTGTGGGATAATATCTCCATTCTTCAGCTGTGGATTGTTCCAATGCCAATCAGACCTAATGATCTAGTGGTTTGGCACTATAGGGGTGGTGTGTCCTTCACAAGGTGAGCATGGGATCCCTCACTATAGGAGGGTCATTGATGAGATGACAGTAATTACATGGCATCCCTACCTTGGTTGGCCTGGGTGGGCTGATGATGTACAATAGTTATTCTGTGCCCACCATGATTGATTCATGTACGGGTAGGAGCACACTATGATAAAGTGATATCCAACTGGATGAGTTCATCGTCAGTCTAAGGAGGTATAGGATAGGCCAGATGATGACTATGTGGCCATCTTTGCTCACATAGTATCACAGGGTGCCTGGGGGCAATACATCCCTTCCCATGAGGCAATGGATAGTTTTAGG
The DNA here is from genome assembly GCA_007258455.2 of Sequoia sempervirens. Taxonomy (NCBI): domain Eukaryota; kingdom Viridiplantae; phylum Streptophyta; class Pinopsida; order Cupressales; family Cupressaceae; genus Sequoia; species Sequoia sempervirens. The sequence goes on along the minus strand of VDFB02158136.1, from coordinate 5,977 downwards.
AAGCTAGTGGCCTGAACATGGGCATACGATTAGGGGGTTGTAGATCCAGGAGTGACTCAAGTGTATAGAGATTGGTTCCAACTACCTCTATGTTTGACAGTTTTAGGTGCACCCTCCATTCGACGAAGATCCAAGGGCAGGGGTGCAGGTCGAGGATGAGGAGGTGGTGGTCCTCCAATAGGATAGCCAGTACAGGACTAGCCAGCACAGGTCCAGCCGAGACAGGTTCAAATGGATCAGCCTCATGCTGATGTACATATGCAGGACCAAGACCAAGGGTCAGAGGATGGACATGATGGGCACCAGGATCGGTTCGCCACACCACCATGAGCCAGGGGTGAGGACCAACCTCACATGCAGCCTCCACTAGGACAACTAGTAGGTTAGCCGGATCTGAGGGATGGGATGATATTACAGTTGCAGGCCCAGGTCCAGGCCTTGACAGCAGAAAGAGACTAGGCTAACATGGATAGGGATTAGGCGATTCTTCAAAGGTAGGTCGCAAAGTTATAGGCAGCTGTAGAGATGGGCCATAGATAGTAGCTAGAGAGAAGGGCGGCCTCCTCCTCTCACAGTACAGTGCCTCTTTGGTCATATAGGGAGGCCATCTAGGAGGCAGATTACTATTAGTTGCTCTACCATCAGGTCATACCTAGACCAGCTTAGGCCCCAGATTACTCACAGCAGACCAGCCATAGACCGACAAAGGGTCATGGTGACAGAGGTGAGGGCAACATAAAGGAGGGTTAGACCTCATTTTTTATTGAGATATTATTATTTCATGCCATATGGGCTCCCTTTTTATAGCCCATTCAGCCTTTTTGTACTTATTGACATACACACATGTACAATGATCTGATTATTTTTTACTATGACAGTTACTTGATGATATATATGAGATGATGATGTTGATGTGATGTGCCCTGTACTATTTATTTATTATGCATTTATGGATGGTTCTATTTCTATATTCTATGCAATAATGTTATGGTATTATGTGATGGATGTATGGATGCATTTCTTTCTAATGGTGTAAGCATTATGTGATGGTTATGCGGCTAACAGTTCTATATTATGCTTCTAATGAATGATGATATATGAAATACAAATGGATTTATATGATATGTGATATGGATAGATGATAGATGATATGTATCTTTATATGATGATTTATGCAATGATTTATTTTTCAATCTCTTTTTCTGTTATGATGGTGATGATGATGTGAATGCACTGATCATGATATGCGGCTATGTATGTATGAATGTATGTGATTTTCCATGTATGATATGTACTTGTGATGATGTTATGATATGATGTTATATATGGTGTGATATGTTATGCAAGATGGTATGGAGATGATGATTTATGGTGTATATGCAAAATGATATGTGAATAATGACCTTATGATGTACATGTGATGGAATAATGAATGCTTTTATGAGATGTTTTATATGATTATGGATGGATATACTTAATGTAATGGATTGTTTATAATGCTTATGTACCTATAATGCTTTGTTTAATTCTGGACTGGATGCTTATAATAATGATTTGTGAAATGAAATGCAAAATGGTTTATGAGATGTTCTATATAATATGGATGGATCATGGATGATATGCATATTTATGATGATGTATGTAAATGGATGCAAATTCCTAATCTATTTATGTGATGTGATGGTGGTTATATGATTATGCGATGGATGACATGATGGATTATTTATGTTTTCTGTAATTACATAAGAGATGGTTATATGCAAATGTGTATGTGATGTTGTGATTATTAGATGCTTAGAATAAGAAATCTATATTATAGGCATATGAGATGATCAATATTTCTATATGATATACATTGTGCTGACGATTTGTGGATGCAGGATTAATGATGGTGGTGATTAACTATCATAGTACCTTGTTAGCATTAAAAGCAAGAAGAAATGGAAGAAAGAAGAGATTTCAACAAGACAAAAGATGATGATGATGATGAACATCTACCGTGGAGTTGGGATTTTCAAAGGGTCAATTATCTTATGTTTGATAACACACATAAATATGATGCATCAAAGTATTAAGAACCAGGATGATGTTGTATTTAGTGTGATGGAATTTAACTAGATAATCAGATAGGAGTATCCTTGTTCACACCTAACATATGGAAACCTTACTAGGATACGTGCTTTAGGTACTTCAACCATCTCAGACCAAAACATAGAAAAGAAAGCCTTCCTATGTGGTCAAAAAAATCTAAAACATGCTTCGTACATACCTTAATAAAGCAAGTACTCACCGAGCTTATATTACAAGAATTTCCAACAAGCGCAACATATAAAAAGATAATGATCATTGCCCCATTCCTAGATATCTCTAAATCCCTTCATTGGGGACATCATTGAGAGGTCCATGGAATGAGCAAAATAAGATAAATCAAAAGATAAAGATATAGAAAATAAACAAGCTAATGTTCTTCAATACCGCTAGCCAAGACTAAACTGTGGTAATGTCTAATATTGATGTTCATTGTAGGAAGGATGCATCCTAGGACATGTCAATATCAAATGATTTGATATGGGACTGATTGGATGATAGGCTATTGACACAAAGAGTTGACCAACTTGCTTACATACTAACCTAGATTTTGAGATTTTGACATTTTGAGTTTTCACTTTTTAACATGCCAGACTTGTTTCTGGTTGTTTCACTAAAGGTTGGGGATGATGATTGTTTATTATGAGTGATGTTTATTGTGGGTGAAAGCGAAATGGGACAGATGGATTTTTTCAAATATTTGGATGTTTTTGATGTTTTGAAATGTTTTGAGGCTATTTTTGGTATTTTTTCAAGATTTTATAAATGTTTTGGGGTTTTCTGAGATTTTGACCAAAAGACCTATCCTAGAGGCCTTGGGGGCTGATCAACAAATTGGTCTTGCCTATGTTATACATGCAGAGACCATGTAGTTCGACTGTTGACTTGATCGATTTACAGATGAAGATATACATGATGAAATGCCAATTTATTATTACATAATCCTAAAGGACTAATCTAAGTGTCTCGGGGGATGATCAAATATCAACCTTACCAATGTTTAAGGCTCAAAGACCCATAGTTTGACTGACGACTTGGCCGATTTACAGATGAAGATATACATGATGAAATGTCACTTTTTTATGACAGACTCCTAAAGGACTAATCTAAGTGTCTCTGGGGATGATCAAAGATCAACCTTGCCTACGTTAAAGGCTTAGAAACCCGTAGCTTGACTAGACGAATCTATTTTTTACTTTTTGACTGACTTTTTGATCTGTTTTGAGATTTTGATATGATTTGGATGATTTTGGATATTTTGATTTTAGGACTTCAAGAATATACATGAATCTGATTCGATGAGAACATGCCCCCAACATGATGCAATAGACTACTCTAATAAAGGTAAGACAAACTCACCTTGGGAATGGGCTAAGTAGTACTAGAAGGGATCATGATACAAATACAGGCCCAATCTATGATGCAGCTTCCAAACGGTTGGGTGATGGATGGAGATCTGAATGTGATGGATGATGGAAATGTAATGGATGGATGATGTAGAACAAGTTGTAAAGATCCTGGTGGATGGAAAGTGTTTCTTTACACAAGGTGCATGTTTTCCAGGTTTTCATGAGGGTACCTGTCCAAAATGCCACCGAAGTGGTTTTCACCAGAGGATGATTTTTCTTTTTACTATTTTTAATCCTTTTTCTGATTTTTTTTTGCATTTTTGATTTTTTTTATTGTCACCAAGATGCCTGTTTGCTAGGTTTTCGCCACGGTAACCATTTTTTCAAGACATTTTCTTTTTTTTTTGGATTTTTTGGTTCTATACCTTGAAAGATTAGGCATAAAACTTTTTGAGATGGGAGTTGTTCATGGGCTCATGCAGAGGTTCCCCTTTGGGTGTTGATAACTGATATGCCCCTGACTTATAGCTTGGTATGATAAAAAATGGTCCCAACCAATTGGGTTCAAATTTTCCTTTGCTATTTGGTTTTGGGACATTCTTCTGATTCTCCTTTAGTACCAATTCTCTGACTTGGAAAGTCCTGCTTCTGATTTTCTTGTTATAGCTCCTCTTGAGTCTGTTCTAATAGACTTGCAAATGATTTAAAGTGTCTATACACCACTCATCCAGTAGCTCCAGTTCATTAAGTTTTGATAATCGGTACTCTTCATCCGTGATGAGGTTTTGCAGTGATATTATTAGGGATGAGAGCTCAATCTCAATGGGCAGTATGGATTCTCATCTATAGACCAGGGAGAAGGGGATGGCATTGGTGGGTATGTGGATGTTGGTTTGGTAGGCCCAGAGGGTTTGATTGAGTTGCAGATGCTAGTCACGACCTATGTCACTAACTATTTTCTTGAGGATCTTTAAAATGGTTTTATTTGTTGCTTCTTCTTTGCCATTTCCTTGGGGATAATATGGGGTGGAGAAGCGATGTTGGATTTTGAATTTTTCACATAAGTCACAAACCTCTTGATTCTTGAATGGTATTCCATTATCTGAGAGAATGGCTTGTGGGACACCATAGTAGCAAATGAGATAGTTCAAGATGAACTTTGATATATGCTTCCCCGTTATGTAGGTCATTGGTATGGCTTCAATCCACCTGGTAAAGTACTCAATGGTGGTTATGATGAACTTATGGCCATTACATGAAGTAGGAGTAATTTTCTAATTTTTTGGATTTTTTGGTTCTGTACCTTGAAAGATTAGGCATAAAAATTTTTGAGATGGGATTTGTTCATGGGCTCGTGCAGAGGTTCCCCTTTAGGTGTTGATAACTGATATTCCCCTGACTTATAGCTTGCTATGATAACAAATGGTCCCAACCAATTGGGTTCAAATTTTCCTTTGCTATTTGGATTTGGGACATTCTTCTGATTATCCTTTATTACCAATTCCTTGACTTGGAAAGTCTTGCTTCTTATTTTCTTGTTATAGCTCCTCTTGAGTCTATTATGATAGAATTACAAATGATTTAAAGTGTCTATACACCACTCATCCAGTAGCTCCAGTTCATTAAGATTTGATAATTGGTACTCTTCATCTGTGATGAGGTCTTGCAGTGATATTCTTAGTGACGAGAGCTCGATCTCAATGGGTAGTATGGATTCTCATCTGTAGACCAGGGAGAAGGGGGTGGCATCGATGGGTGTGTGAATGCTGGTTTGGTAGGCCCAAAGGGCAAGATTGAGTTGTAGATGCCAGTCACGACCTACGTCATTGACTGTTTTCTTGAGGATCTTTAAAATGGTTTTATTTGTTGCTTCTTCTTGGCCATTTCCTTGGGGATAATATGGGGTGGAGAAGTGATGTTGGATTTTGAATTTTTCACATAAGTTGTGGACTTCTTGATTCTTGAATGGTGTTCCATTATCTGAGAGAATGGCTTGTGGGACACCATAGCAGCAAATGAGATAGTTCACGATGAACTTTGATATATGCTTCCTTGTTATGTAGGTCATTGGTATGGCTTCAATCCACTTGGTAAAGTACTCAGTGGCGGTTATGATGAACTTATGGCCATTAGATGAAGTAGGAGTAATTTTTCTGATGAGATCGAGCCCCCACTATGAGAAGGGCCATGGTGTAACAATAGGATGGAGCTCTTGTGCTGGAGCATGGATGAGGTCCCCATGTTTTTTGCATTGTAGGCATCTCTTGACATAATCATGTGCCTCTCTTTCCATTCTAGGCCAATAATACCCCATCCTCAGCAATTTCTTGGCCAAGGTCATTCCAATCGAGTGTGAACCACAAATGTCATTATGCACCTTAGTTAAAGCAATCAAGGCTTCGTCAGTAATAAGGCAGTGTAATAAGGTTTCATGTATGCTTCTATAGTATAAGGTATTTCCTAGGATGACAACCCTAGATGATTTTTTAATAAAAGTTATTTTTAAGCTTGAGGGCAAGTCAACAGGTAAGACACCTATT